>VWYH01001506.1:634641-649208 GCA_013399365.1 Pampusana beccarii
GCCGCTTCGCCCGCCCGGGCCCGGCCGGCGCCAGCCCTGACAGGTGGGAGGTTTCAGGCGCCGGGGGCAGAGCCGGCCCCGGGCATGAGGTGTCGGCTGTGAGCGGGGCGGGAGCGCCCGGGGAGGCCCCGGGGGTCGCCCCTTGCCCAGCCCCGCGGTGCCGAGGCCCCGCCGGCGGGAGAGGAGCGGGGCCGGGGAGACACGGCCCGTGTGACAGAGGCCGCCTGGTGTTGCGGGGGGAGCCCGGGCTCTGTCCGTGCGTGGGGTGCAGGCTCTGCTGAAAAACAGCCGTTGTCTTCGTGTTTGCTTTTTTGTTTCGTTTCAACTTGGATTTAAAAGGGTGTTTTTGATCATATTTAGGCTGGAGATAAGGGGTTTTCTGTTCGTGGTGTTCACCTGACAAAGGGCTGTTCTGTTGCAAGGCCCTTTGTAAAATTCAGCTGAATTTCGGGGAGCAGGAGAGGTCCCAGCATGGCTCAGTGACCCGGGGTTGGGGCAGGGGAGGGAGGGAGGGAGGCCCCGGCTGGTGGAACGGGCTGAGCGTGAACCCAGGGCTCAGTGCCCAGGTGTGCACACAGGTGTGCACCCGACACCAAACCCACCGGGGCTGCGTTGTGAATGCAGAGCCCAGCGCTGCTCGTCTGGTCAGTGAGAGGGTTGTGAAGGAGGCTCTGAGCTGGCTGTGCTGTTGGGTTTTGCAGCATCCAGAAATTTGGATGGGGAGTAAAGGAAAGTGTTAGTTAAGGGTCACAGGTGTGCGATCTCAAGTTGGGGGTATGTCCCGTGGTTGTAAAGCTGCACAGATACAAACCCAAGCCTCTCTATTTTTGCCGAGCTGGTCACAAATTAATCTGTTGCTCCTAGGAAAAGATCCTAGAAATCTTTCCACCCTTGTGTTGTCAGAAGCATTGTGTGTAGGGGCAGTGTGGTTTGTTTTTTTCAGTTGTGTTTTGGTACAGACTTTGAACTGTGAGTCTTGTAACGTGTTTGTTAAAGGTTATGTTGTCTGTAAAACCGGGTGCACCTTCTAAGGTAGAGGTACTGCTTGACAAACTTGGCAAGGGAAGAGAAGCAAATGCTTCCGTTACTTAATGTCTACAATGAACTTTGTATGCATAATTAATGTACATGCTTCTATATTCAGTTTTTCTTTTTTTTTCCCCACTACTGGTTTGTGCAAGAGTTTAACTGTACTGATGGGGAGTGGGGGGTGTTGCTCTCCCTGATCCTACTGCTGAAGAGCAGTTAAACAGCCAGGTTTTCTTTGAGTAACCAGGGGAAATTGCATCATCAGGAACCATAGTGTAAACTTGGTATTAATAAGGACTCTAATTTGTAATTCAAGGTTTTAGTAAAAATATTGGACTTTGTAAATAGTTGCTAAAAACGGTGACTGGTTTGTTTTTTGCCTTTGAAGGCCTCACAGAACCGCGCTGTACGAGGACCCCCCGGCAGCATGCTGGCCTATCGTATATTCTCCAGACTACAACATCACATTTGTGGGACTTGAGAAACTGCATCCCTTTGATGCAGGGAAATGGGGAAAAGTAATCAATTTCTTGAAAGGTAAAATAACACAAGGTACCTCTTAAACCAACATTTGCACTGAAGCTGATGGAAGTTAGTGTAGACTTATGTTAATAATTGCAAATATAATAGTGACTTTACATCTTAATTGCTCACTGTGTAGATGTAAGCTACACTCTTTAATCATATTTGGAGTACTTCAGTATTTTTATATATTTGCAGATTTAAATCTTAGCAAGTTCAATTGACTGTAATTTCTGAGGTGTGTTGGATGCCATGTGTTGAACATCTTGCCTGTGAAATATTTAAAAGATGAAATTGCAGTGTTAGAGCAAACATCCTACACTAGGGCTTTTTAATACAAAGGTTTGTTTCACAGTCTTTTGAAAATGTATGTTCTAGCCCGCTCCACTAAATACACCCACAGTATTGGTCTTGGCTCAGTTGTGGTGTCTGAGCAGAGTGGAACTCATGAAATACGATTGAAATTTCAAGCTCATTACATGGTTTGCTCTCCCTAGAGGTGTGAATAATACTAGTTAGAGTAACTAGTTCGACTCATTTCAGTCTGGCTCAAAACTATGAGTAAAAAGGAATGAGGAGAAGCGTGGGTATAGCAATGTGTTAAACCATCTTAAATATTTCTGGTCTTCGCAATTTGAATGAAAGCATGAGGTGAGCAGAATTTCCTTGCTTGGCCTTTATAGGAAACGTTCATGTTGGGTATTTGAGAACTGTTTCCACCTCTGACGTGAGCACCAGGATCTCGACGTCCAGCCTGGCTCAAGTCAGGTACAGAATCCTGGAGCCTTGTGGACATAGCTCAGCATGCTGCGTTTTGATACTCAACTGATTTTTGACGATTCCAACACTTACAGTTCTAGATTAATGTACGAGAACAATATTTCCTTGAAGGATAGCTCTTGAGGATAGCTGCTGTTTGTGGTTCCAGTTTCTTCTGTTGAGGGCCAAGCTTGGATCTAAAACAGAACCCAGGCTTCAGTTTTGTAGCAATGAATGGAAAATCCTTCCTATGTTACCTGCAAACTTGCGGACGGTTTGGCTTGCGAGACCCAAATTACAGTTCAGGAGTGCTGTGTTTGGCTTCCTTAGCTTTGTGCTTCCATTGCTACACCCGGTGTAAGGAGAACTGGGACATTCCTTGTGGCTTTGGTAACTACAGGTGTTAATGACTGCCTTGCCGCGGGGTGTAGCTTAATCACTCAACTGCAGCTGCAGGCAGTCTGCTGGCAAAAGGCACTTTTCAGGCTGAGAGATCAGCACAGCTTCTAGAAATCCATTCTTCATCAACTTCATGACGTTATTCTGATAGTGTTTGGGAAGAGCTCTGAGAGACGCCGCTGGTGACCTTTTGCAATGGTGCTAATTATTGCTCTGTAAACAAGGTGGAAGATATAGACAGAAGTATGTTAAGGAAATATGGAACGTAAGAACCGAGGTTAGGATCAGGGCCTATAAAATCTTGGTATCTCTCCATCTAAAGTTTTAAGGTGTTTGCTTGTTTTAAATTCTTCTCTTGCCAAGACAAAGGTTGTCCAAAGGCCAGGCCTCTTGTGTTTATATGCTCCTAATGATTCCTTCAGCTGATGATCTTTTGCAGTTGAGTGTTGGCCTTCCGACTTTACGCTGCCTTGTATTCATTTAACCAGGGTTAAACCCTCTTTCTAGTGATTGAGTTTTGGCTCTTCCCTCTAACAACGTTAAATAATTGTATTAGATTTCATGACTTTTTTCTTAATTAATCAAAACCTTTGCCTTTCTCCTCTTTCTTCATGTAAAGCTCTTTCCTCTGTCAAGTGTCCACTCTTTACTCTCAGTCTTTCGCAGAAAATTAGTTTTTCCAGTCACTTCAACTCTCCTTGCTTTGCAAAGCAGAAAGAAGCCACGGGATACCCCCTTTTGCTCCTGGTTTTCTCTGTCTCTGTAGCCACTCCTGGCGGCAGCCGATCTCCACTGTTCCCTGTCATCTTCTAGAAAATCACCACTGAAAACCCTGCACTTACCTTCTTCTTCCAGATGACACTGTTAGCAGCTTGGCTTTCCGTCTGGCACACGAATGAATGAAATGTTCCTTGGGCCGCAGTCAGGAGAAGCACAAGCTTGCCAAGACAAATATTGTTGCAGGTGCTGTTCTTATGTAACACTTCAGAACGAAATCTCTCACATTTGTGAGTTGTTTTCTTCCACCTCCACGTATATAGTGAAGAAAAGGTACTGTCTTAGAAGACTGCAGCTGTGCAGCAATTAAATATCAAAATATATCTGTGAAGATGAGCTCAGTGCCTTATATTTGTTGTTTATAGTGATCATATGCAAAGCAACATTATCTGCACTGCTTGGCCTTTTTGGTTGGTCTTAACTTGAAGTTCTTGGCAAGTATGTCCAGATGTATGCATTCGAACGTATTGTCTTTGATCGCTTTCTGAAATCTTGGAGTGATATTTTATAACTTGCTTTTAGAAAAGTAGGTTTTTAAATAAACTATACTTTGGTCTCTAAGGGGAAGATTCAATAGCTTGTCACTGGTATTTCTTGAAATTAAATTGAGGTGGGGTATGACAAATATCTTAATCAAGTGTGAGCATTCGCTTCCATGAGCATCAAAGCAGTTATTTTGTTTAGATTTTTTTGTTGTTGTTGCTCTCACCTGATTTAGGGAATTAAATACTAGTAGCAAATGTGGAATTTCTTAAAGCATGTTAAAGAGTGGTGAATATTTGATGGTATGAGCACAAAGACTTCCTCAGTATATCGAGCCCTAGACTGTAAGGATCGTTTTGCGTCTGTCCATCCTCCATCACTACCTGTCTTTTCTTCCAGTTTAAACAAGAAGGTACCATGATTACACAACTTTCTGTAAGCAACATTTATCATATATACACTATCTTAGTAGATTATGTGTACAGAAGGTATGTATTTGGTAAATTTGCAAGCACTGAGTAAACAGAAGTTCTTTCAGTGATTTACATTACAGATGACATTATTACATCAAGGACCAAGTAGCTGCTTTGGCGGGGGGAATGTGGAAAGTTATGTGGTGGTATACAATGCCAATTCTTATTTTTCTCCTGTTTCAGAAGAAAAACTAATTGCGGATGACTTGATTGTGCAGGCACGGGAAGCTACTGATGAAGATCTCTTGGTTGTTCACACAAGGCGCTACCTTAATAGATTAAAGGTGCTGTACTTATTCATGTGTTTTTCAAGCGAAGTGTCTAGAATTAGTGTCAAGAGCAACAGATATCCTACTAGATTTGTTATAGAATCAACTTTTACAGATTGTAGGATGCTATGTTTTTAATTCAGTGTTGTCATTGAGAATACTGAAAGAAAAACATAGAAATGGTAGGGAATTCACACTGTAGAGGGGCTGGAGTGGAAAAAGGGTCTACCACTTTATGTTGGTGACCTGAAATATTTTAGCAAAGTTAAATGAACGTAAGGAGTATTTTAATTTTTGAGATGCAAATTATATTCTCTTTAGTAGACAGGTTTTTGCCTTCAAAAGGGTAAGTTTTGATTTACTCTGGTAAAATATGGTTCTCAAATTGAAAATGCATTGGAGAGCACCAAAATGGAGTACTTTATTGGATGCTTTTTAGTACAAGGATTGTTTTATAAGCACAGGTGACATTGCTTTGATTTTGCACCTCTTTACTTGGAGGGCAGAGAAGGGATTTGCATGAGAAATAATCTTCCATTTCATAATTCAAAAGAAGTTATTTTGAGTCATCTTTGCCCTTCCACAGTGAAAGAGTCCTTGTGTTGCTATTTCTGGAATGTTTTATTTTTCTGTGTAAGGGATCTATTATTTGTGTGAACCTTCTTCTCTCTTACACTTCTTCGTTCTGTGCTGTAAAGTTACATGCAATTTTATACATCATTAGATTTAAACTTCTTGCAGCTATTCTCGATATTAAGCGCTCAATTCCACAGAACCACCCACCTCTTCTTGCTGAATCACTTCTTTGCAGCAGGGTGCGATGTGCATAGCTCAGTTTGCACTACCATAATAATATTTTTTGTACCTACAGGATGACTTCACAGGGAATTGTCTGTATAACATGTGTCTTGGTGTACCGATACTGTCCTGTGCGTTCACATGTGGTTAAGTGTGTATCTCTCGTTCCCCTTTTCTTGAGAGAATGTTTCCGGCAACCACAGAAACTGGAAGATGTTGTACTGGTCATGCCAGCTAATTCCTGCCAAGCAGGGAAAAGTGTTTAGTTGCAAATGAAAGATAACGTGACTAGACATAATAAGGCCCTGGGTATCCTCTGTGTGGCCTTATCCAAGGTTTGCTGTGCTATTGTTTTTGTAAATCCAGACAAATACAGGTCTACCAATACACGGCATAGTTTTACGTGAGATCGGCTCTGAAGACTGCAGAGGTGCTTGTGTTTCTGGGAATGCCTGGGTCTCTCAGAATGGTGCATCACTTGGGTATACTTCGTTTAAAATTCAGGCCTGGACTTGGTAGGAAATTCCATACAGTGGTAAGAAGAGGTGGTGGTTGGTGTCGTAGCAGCAGCTGAAGAACGTGGCTGGGGGTTGGCTGAAGAGAAACAAAATGGTATGTGCAAAGGAGATAAAAGAGTTGTGGAATTCGGTTCTGCGTTGGAAGGAACGGTCTCTGTTTCCCTGCTTTAGTCCTTAAAACAAAATTTGACCTTTTGAATGAAGGTGATTCCACCTCAGATATTCCTTTGAAGAATTTAGGTCTCTAAGGTAGTGACTGGGCTTTGGATCATTTGCTTGCAGTACTTTTCCACTTACTGCTTTTTTTTTCTGGTGTTATATAAAATAAGGAGCTTCCTGCATAGCAGCATTCCAAAATTTTGGAAGGAGAAAGGCAATGCGGTTAAAGCTAGCGTCAGACCTGTAAGCCTTTCACTTGAACCATTTTTATCTGTGGGAGGTTCTGTGATAACATGTGAGCGAATACTGAAATGCAAATGTGAGGATAATGCTTGTGTGTCCGTGGAATGCAAGATGTGCTCTCTGAAAGTGATCTGAAACAGGTGATCCAGCTGTTGAACTTAGAAATTTTGATCTGCTTTATGTATCTGCAAATTATGTGCGTGTAAAAATAAAAGTTAATCACTTAGAAAAGTAAACTTCTGTAGGTGCCCGCTTCATCCAAACCCAAAGCACGGGTTTCCAGCTCCCAAGTCACCTGTGATCACACACTCGGCTGGAAACCTGCGGTTTGGTTTGGATGAGATGGACACCTACAGAAGTGCTTAAAATTCTCCCGTCTTGTTCCTCAGTTCGTGCAGTTCTTGTGCTGTTGCCCCTTGTCTATGCTCCCGACATTCTGCTTTTTCCTTGCTCAGCCTTTGCAAACTTAATTGGTGAAAAGCTTAATGGATTTTGCTGTAGGGTGTTCATTTAAAAGGTCATGAGAGCAGATACATTAATTTGATCCTCTTCACCTAAATTTTCACGTAAATGTTGATGTGCCAGGTAAAGATGTGTAGGAATGTAAAAAAATACGTTATTTTAAAGGTGATGGTAATTGAATATACTTGCAGAGAGCACTGAACAAGAAGACTTGGGCTTGGGGAACAAGATGTACAGGTTTCAGTATCTCCACCCCTGCACGGATGCTCTAGGATGTTCTTTGCAGCTACGACCATTAGGCCTCTCAAAGGAAAGGATAAGGTGGCACTTAGTTAACAGTGTTGTTCTTCTTTCCTTTTAATGTTTCCAACTTACTGGTTGGGAGAGTGATGCACCAAAATGATTTTTTGGCTGGTTGGTTTTCTTGGGTGCGTCATCTGGTTATGATCAGTTTCTACCAGTGCACTATCTTATTCCTGATCATAATAGCGTGTTTGTTTCTTGACCTAGAAACTTTCGTGAAAATTGCAAGCTTCCTGTACTACTTTACGATTTTATCTATGTTAATTCAAGCTAAAAACATAATTTCTTTATCTACTGAAGGTGGACCCAAAGAGCTTTGTCTCAGGCAAGTTTCTAAATATAAATCGTGGTAGTTGTTTGATGTTGGATTTGTAAGTCCATGAATTTTCCCTTCAAGCTGGGACTGGCTACAGGAACTTATCAATAAGATTTAAACACAGTTTAAATTTAGATATTAAATAACAGAATTGCCTTTTTTTTAATTTGATGTGTTGTGGGCTATTTTAAAATGCTGGAATGCAATGAATGCATAACATAAAAGGCAGGACATTGGAGGTTGGTTTTGATCATTAAGGTACTGTTTGCATTAATCGAGGATGTATCAGCATAAAAACAACTACTTCAGCTTTATCTTCCTAATATTAGTTTTTCAGTGTAACTTTTAGTCCTTGAATACTAATAATTTGAAATATTTGTCAAGTCATTTAACCTTACTGAGAAGTTTTTATACTTAAGGAACTCAGTAGTAATAATATTTTATAAGTGAAGTCCTGCAAGAACATCCTCATTGAATGTATATGTTATTATAGAGTTTGGGCTTAACCAGGGAAAATTAGCAACTCTTGAAGTTGTTTGGGGTTTTTTGTTTCATTTTGGGGCTTTTTGGTTTTTGAATGTAACATCTTGGTGTAGTGTTACACTTATCCACGTTCCATGAAATATCAGTAGTTAATTTGGTAGGAGGTGTGTATTAGAGGAAAATACACCTGGTAAGGGTTAACCTGACGTGTTTACTCCTTTTAAGAAAACAGTGAAATTTTTCAAAAATTGAAACTTAAACTCATATGTTAAAATATTTATCCAAAACACAGGAAGATAAATAATCTTTAAAACTTTGATATTAGCAATAGAAATAAAGAGTTAAATAGAGTTGATAACTAACAAGTGAAGGCATGTTATTGAATGGTATTTATATGTGATTGTTACTCTTCCCTGAATCCAGACCAAGTTTTAATTTCTGTTAAGTTACACAATTGAATGTCTACCAAACTTTACTAGAGAAAGAGTGATTTGATGATGGCTGAGCGAGAACAAGTATCTTTGGTAGAAATGATAACAGATATTATTCTGATAGGTGCAATCCAAATGCAAAAACTAGTGATTTAATTAAAAAAAAGAAGGGTTTGCGCCCTCTCAAAGGAAACTAATATGTAGTTGTTGTGCAAGTGTCAACGTTCGTTGCAGGGCAACAAACTGTGGCAGATGTTCTCTGTTAGCCCCTCTTCCCCTCCCCGCCGAGTAAGAGAATAGGAGAAAAAGAGAGAGGCCTGTTAGTTGGAAAAAAGTTTAAAATGCTTTACTAATGCTACTAATAAAATAGATAAAATAATGCAGAATGTACGAAACCAGTCTTGAATTTCATGGCTCCGCGCTGCTCCAGCGGCTGCAGGGCAGACACCAGGAAGTCCTGGGCTGGACTCCGGAGCAAACTGGAATGGGATTCAGGGATGCAGAGCCTGGAACCAGGCCTCACATCGCAGGGATGACAGGCAGGGTCCTCTTCAGATGCCGGCCATGGTGGAAGAGAGCGAGACCCTCGTCATCTCCGGCTTTTATAGGGTGTATGACGTGCATAGGATGGAATACTTAGTTGGTCAATTTTGGTCACCTGCTCGCCCCTCCTTGCAAATACACCCCTCTCGCTTATGGTACGTGCATTTTTATCAGCGACCTTGCATACCATTGCTACTGTTTATCAAGCCCTGTCTGCAAAACATGCGGCCAACTTCAGAAAAGTGCAGTTACCTAGAAGAACTTAGCTGAAAGGACAGTTCACTAAAAGAGAAACTGGTCTTGTTTTTAACAAAACCAGGACAGGAAGCCAACTGACAGCCTGGAAAACGTAATTCACATAGTCCTCACCTGTTCAAAATAGTTTTTTTATTTTTACAAGATGAAAAAGTATACATTTATATAAAACCAATTCCTTTTGATTTCTGAGTGTGTACATAGCGGTTCTGAGAATTTATTGCAGAAAATGCTGGAGAACAAATCTAGCACGTTGAAGAGAAAAAGCGCAAAGCCATCCACAGTTCGAGGCAATATGTTTCTCAGTTGTCTTCGTGGTGGTTTTTGAGAAGCATTTTCATCATGCTTACGTTCTTGAACCCCCAGACTTTCCTCACAGCCAAGTAACATTTCCCTGGGTGTTTGGAATGACATAAACACAGGAAAGGACCAAGTCTGGAGCAGTGAATGTCTCTGGGCTTTGCCTGCTCTTTGCTCATGCAATGTGCAGATTTCTTGCATTCCCTTAAAAACCTGCAGCAGTGTATGTGTTGAGTCTTATTGGTCCCGCTTCTTCCCCTTGAGACTGACATTTTTTGAAACTGTGTTAAAACTTCCTGAAAGTTCGTGATTATCATTCACATTAGGGATCAAAATTTATTTTTAGCCGAATGTGACCTTTACAATTCCATTTCAGAAGAACGGGACGGAATCTAGGTTTTTAAATTATGCTTGTTTAAAAGCAAAAATGTCTTGCAAAAGGACTCTGTCAAGAGTGACTGTGTTACAAAATAATTAAAGCACTCTGTTAATGATGGAGAACTGACAGTATGGTAATAGAATATAGTTTTAGAGATAGAAAAGTTGTGAGAGCTTAAAATGAGCTGTTGATAAACTGTATTTAGTACTCAAGAACACTGAGTGATGCTTCATGTTTGGAACACTGGTAACTGGGAAGCTGAAGTTTTTTCTGAATGTCTGAGGACCCTGAAGTTGGGCTGTGATTGTCTGTGGTTCCCGTTGACCGCTTGTACGTCCCGTTGTGTGTAAACAGTGCGGACAGTGATCGGGTGGCAGATTTACTGAGTCTGTTCAGATTTCCTGATGTTGGAGAAAATGAGATCTATTCACAATCATTGTACAGGGTGTCAAATCCGCGATTCTCAGTACCCGAATGTTTCCATACTGGATGAAGAGGTAAATTCTTGCTTGTGACTTATGCTTTGAAATATATTTAGGAGTGTTATCGCTGGCAGCCATGTTAGTAGAAGTTCTTTGAAGTGATCTATATGTGTTTGCAAAAAAAAGCATTTACATATTGCAAATATTTTGTGTTCTAACCTTCAAACCATATTCTTGTTGATATGACTTTTTAACAGAATGTTTCCTTGAAACATTTTCCGGAAGTGTTTAATATGCTAAATATATTTTAATCAGTTCTCCATGCTAAAAATTTCCACTGTGTGTTCACTTAAGTATTTGAACTTCTTATTTGAGTTGTTTTTCCTTTCTCCTTGGTATATCCTTTTAACTCAACACAGGAAAAGATATTTTAGGTTTCAACAATATATCAAGTTGCTATTAATACTGCTGAAGGACATATTACAATTCTTCCTCCCAGTCCCAGGGATATTAGATATTCTGAAATACTAACTTGCTGAAAAATAGCTGCTTTGTTACCATTTGATACTAAAATCTGAAAACCCTAGTGACGGTGATGGAAAGTGATGATTCTCATAGCTAACAACTTCAGGATGAACCTGTTTGGTGGTTACTGATAAGGATGGTTGTTGTCACCTCCACCTAAAAATATTAAAAATCTTGCTAAAGACCTGTGAGCTCCTCTTCAGTAAATAGCACCGATACGAGACCTAAATGTCATCATTAAGATAGCCTTCATTAACTGCAGCTTTTTTTCCCCCTTGTAGTGGTCCTTTGTTGTGGCTACAATCACAGAAATCCCACCGGTCGCCTTTCTTCCTAATTTCGTTGTTCAGAGAAAAGTTTTGAAACCTCTACGAACCCAGACAGGAGGAACGATAATGGTAAGGTGCTTTTGGTTCGCTTTTATCGTATTTAAACTTGTTGATAAAACACTAGAAACCCGTGAATTGTAATATTTTGTATAACTCCAAGGCTTAAGCCCTGTAGAGGGAACTGAGTTTGTGTACAGACCTAAACAGGAGCGAAGTTTGCAGCTTGCTGGCAACAACCAAGGTGAAGGACAGGCCTGGTTTTTATGGTCTGTAATTTGCAGAAGTGGAAGAGAGAGCAAGGGGCAGCCTGGGCAAGCAATGATAGATACGGCAGGACATACAGCATATACAGAAATTGAAATAGTTTTGAACAGCAGTCAAATACAGGCAAATTCTAAGAATGGGAGGTTTCAAAATTGGTAATATAGAGGCTATTTTTAAAGCACAAATTTGCCGAGCGGCCTTGGTACTGTATGTGGAGAGGTGCATGGTTTGTTTGCTCTTGAGATTAAGTATTTAAATTAAAAAATCCTATCACCTTGTTCATTTTGACGATTAAAGCTAATCTGTTTCTTCTATTGTAAATACTACTTAAGCAGCTCAGCAGAACTCGAGTGAGACGTAGCCTGTTTCACCTGAGCAGAATTGTTTTCTAATTAGTTACATGTATGCTTCGGTCAGAAGAGCTGTATAGTGTCGCCAGACGTTTAATTTGCCTGAGAATTGCCGTGAGGGATGCTGAGGAAGTAGGAGGAAAGAAAACAGTTAATAGCTGGAGCTGGGAATGAGTTATTTAAACCATATGTTGAGGAAAAGATGCCTTTGTAATTGTAAACCAGTAACTAATGGAACCTTTCCTGCACTGCTTTGTCATATTAGAGCTAGAGCTCAGACTGTGTAGCGTGGTGCTGGGAGAGGCTGGTAACACTCCACGTCTCTCTTTGCAGGCACCAAGTGTAACAGGTACCTAAATGGAAGACAAATAATCCTGTCTGAAATCATTAATATTATGGTACAAATAGATCCCTGCTGCATTTTAGCTGCTCTTCCTGAAGAGAACTGTTAGAGCAGGGGCATGTGAAAAGGATAGAAGCCCCTATTGCTTTTTCTGTATCTATTTGAAGCTGGTTCTTGAAGAACACTATTCTATGGGTTGGCAACTTTAAGAGTACGTCTGTGCCAGATAGGAGAGCACGATTTATTGCCACCACTAGATATTAAAGGTGAGACTGGGAAGCCACGAATGGGTGATAAAGCAATGCCATTATTTTCAGAAACAGGCTAGTGGGTAGCTTCCCATTTCTGTCAACAGAAATGTAGGTACTTAATAATCTGTGCACTGAAATCAAGGTTTCTTGCTTTTAAATGCTTACCTTCCTGAATGTATCCAGCATCCATTAAAGACATAAATAATACGAAGAGCTCTTCTATGAGTAGGCTTTAAAAAGCAGTGCAGTACAGTTTTCAGAAACAATCAAAAAGGCTGGATCTGTTTGTGAGCCTAACCTGAGAGTGATGTGAGGGAGCACAAGAGTTCGGTGAAGCAGGTCGCTGATTTTTCTTTAATTTTGTGGTGTTCACATGAGATTAGCTGTTGCTATACTGTCATTTGTGAGTATAAGTGGGTCTGGGCACTATTAAGTTGCAGTGCTTTTGGGTTTTGCCATGTGAAATGACAGTTGGGAGCCAGTTGTTGTGAAATTTTAAGGCAAGATGAAATGTCCTGCCTTTCTGTTGTGTTTACTTTTTAAACGATAGAACTATTCAATGCCTGATTCTTTATCAGAAAAAAATGGCAATTTCTCTCAGTATTTTAGTACTGTGTTGTTAAATCTGTGTCCTATCCAGCTGCTGGATTTGCAAGTGTGTGTGTAGAAGTAACTCTCTGCCATTTGTTGGCTTTTGTTACCAAAAGGTAGCGGGGAAAGGAATAGAATGGACTGGACAACTTGAGACTGGGCTTAAATGAGGATTCAGAAGCATCTGCTAACAATGCGATTTAATTGTTTGAAACATGGCATCTTAACTCTCTTTGTAATACCCAAAACACTGGTAATATGTATTTAAACACCTGGAGCTCTGCAAAAAGTTTGAGTATATCGTCGTGTTTGAGCTGTGTTGCAAACTGGCACGGCTTATTATTTTTAACAGGGAACGTAATGTTTGTCACGTAGCTCTTCAGGATGCTGTGCAGTACTCGGTGTAGTTGTAAAATGTATCAACAAACCTATGCATGTGTTCAGAAAAATGTTTTTGATGGGAAGAAAAGGTGAGATTTGTGATCATAGCAGAGAAGTAGCAAAGGAAGATTTCCCGTGAGTTTTTGAACATGGGGATAGGAGAGGGAAAGATCCAAAAGCCACCTCTTGATGCTGAAATTGTCTGGGTAAAGTGAGTTAACTGGTGCTTATTATGAGCTGTGAGGTAAAAATGGCCAGTGGTGTCTTCCGAGATCATTAGGACAGCAGCGAGTGCTGTGACACTTGCCATGGTAAGTATCCTGCAGCTTCCCGAGTCTGGTTTAAGTCAGGCTTGTGGGTGGGAAATGGCTTTATTTTATAGAATATGTTATATGTGTCTTGGCCACCTTGGACTCTGTTCTCCACCTGTTGTTGTTCTCACCTCTTCAATCCCATTTCCTAATTTTGCTTTCATTACCCCTTGAGGGTCTTGACAGTAGCATGTGTGAAATCTATTTCAACTTGGTTCTCGCTAGTTAATGATTTTGTATAGTTTTGTGATGTTTTTCGCTGTGCTTGTGTTCTCTATAATTCATAGATGTGCATTCACTAGTTATAAGTGCAGTCATGCAGAAGAGAGAGCCACGAGTTGTCTGTTGTGTCTCGGTGTCTTGTCTCCTGAAATACAGATGACACCACCGGTCACTTTTGGCTTGATCTTGATGCCATATGCTGTTATTTTTACCTTTTTTATTCTTCATTATGGGGAAATAGCTATGTGCTTTAAAAGCGGTTTTGATTCATCAGGCAATAAAATCTGTACAGCACAAGTCAGAAATACAATCTTGTGCTGTTCCTGATGGTCCCGTTTATCATGAAGATTCCTGTTGAGTTTCTGTACTTGTTAACGATTTTTTAGCAATCTGGGAAGATTGGGTTTTGGTGAGGAATCCCTAGGCAGTATGCTAAATCACAGATAATGTGCTTTCCCTGTGACTTGATGGGTTTTATAGTTCAGAAACTACAGTCTTTTCTCAAGATCTAATTTGTGTACGTTAGCACGTTCATAACAGGATGATGTTTACCTTCCCAGTAGTTTTCTTAATACTAAATTAAAACTGTTCAAATATAAATATTGGTGATAAAGAACTCTCAGCCTTCTAAACTTCCTTTCCTATATGGTGTATAATACATTATTTCTGTGATTATG
>VWYH01001506.1:649280-725541 GCA_013399365.1 Pampusana beccarii
ATTATAGCTAGTGGTGTCTTTTTTTTAATATGACACTTAAGGAATACTGGAGTTAAACACGTGCTTGACTCTTCCTGGCCAGGATAAGTCAGGTTTTCCAATTAAATGTCATAATTCAAGCCGTGTTTATCTCTTCTTTGTCGATACTTTCCCTTCTCTGAATGTCATTTGAGTTCAAAGGAGAGATACAGGCACAGTTTTTCTGTATATGAGGGGAAAAAATTGGTAATATCCTAGACTATACATGCTGTATCATTAAAAAAAAAAGTCACAGGACACTTCATACTGTAGCGTTTTTCTGTCCCCGCCCCCAGCCAAAACAACGTTAACCTATATTTTCAGGGTTTTCAGTTTACGTTCCTCCTATTCTTGCATGAACAGAAAGGATATTTGGAGATTCTTGCTCATTTATTGCTCTGACCAACACTTGTGCCTTCCCTTTCCCTTTATCAGCTGGGGCTGGGTGTTGGTCTCTGCAAAGCGCAGTTAGGTTTAGATCTGTCTAACGGCCAGAGAATGAAATAAAGATGAGAGATGGATTTTTTAACTAATTACACTGGGGGTAGTTTTGTCTGGTTTGTATTCAGAGGTCCGATTCAGAGTGAGCTGTGGCGGTAAAATATTCAGAAATTCCGTGGGCGTGTTGGGATGGCAGGAGTTGCGCTTGGGGTGGAAGCGGATGGGGCTGGATGGTTGGTTTGTTCCTTTGGGAAGTTCTCACTGTCATTTTCTTAAGGCAGGAAAACTTGCTGTTGATAGAGGCTGGGCGATCAATGTGGGTAAGTACCTAGTGCATTAGATGCTGTTTGAAATAGCGTGTTTAAAATATCCTCAACTTCATTTAGTATGATGTGTGCTCTGTTTGTAACAAGTCACTGGATTGTGTTTGACCAAAATCAACCCTAAAGGAAAAAAATGGAAAGAGTGCTAGGTTTGTTTGCTCATTCACTATCACCTGTATTGCAGTTTTATAATTCAATGGTTTTTGAAATAAAAAAGATAACGTGATACAGATATGTGTAACTATTTCAATAAAATACTTGTTTTCATGACATTATAATTTTTGTAGATCTTATCAACTAATATATAAATTATACCAGCTGAAGGAATTGGTTGCTATGCTGGAGAGCAGGGCTGTACCAGTTCCTGTCTATTTTTGGCTATGCAGTTTTTCCTGGAAAAGACTTGAATGAATTCTGAAGAATATAGTGAATATAAATCTGCTGTCCTGCTCATAGCAAATAGCAATGCAGACCCAGTGAACTATTGAAGCAATATTTTGTGTCACATAAGACTTGCCTTGTCATTTTCAGAGAGCTCATCAGTTCTGGGATTTTTCCGTTATTTCTTACACACATTTTGTACAAAGTGGCCAATATTAAAAATTAAATAGACATGAAAAACAACCCCCAAAGCCTGTCGTATTTACTGATCTATTAAGTGAACTTGTTCTGTTTCTTGCCTAAATGTTTGTAGTGTGCTTCTCGGTAAAATTTCTGATTTATTATATAAAAAATGGGTTTTGGGAGGGGGAGGTCTAAGTACTTTTTTAATGTAAAGAATGTGTTAAGAGGAGTTCTCAAAGTTTCTTCTAGTCTAAGCGTCTGCAAAAGACATGGGTGTGTGCAAATACTGGTAACACCATAGTTCATAGTTTTGGGTTGGTTTTTTTTTGACGTGGTGTTTGTCATAGAAAAGACATTTGCACAGGTCCTTTCCGCCTGCCCCGTAATGTTAATTATCCAGTTCAGACACACCTGGGGGAGCTGAACTTTCCCAGCGATGCCTTGGCGTGGAGCACCAGGTGTTACAGGTGTGCGTGTCACAGCTCTTGGAATGGACGATTCCCTCGGACCTGGGCAGCTGCAGGTCCTGTGCCACACGTGAGGTCTATGCAGAAACCCCAGGTTGCTGGTAAAGGTTCAGCAGCTCTAGGCGGGGTATTTGCTAAAGAAAATATGTGCCCGACATGTAAATGAACTCTCTGTCTTTCAAAGACCATCTGTGTTCCTTAATATCTCACTTTTCGCTTCTTCAACGTTTTTATGTTTAGGGGGTGGTTTTCATCACTGTTCAAGTGACAAAGGTGGAGGATTTTGTGCGTACGCCGATATCACGCTGGCTATAAAGGTGAGAGGTACTATTAAAGCAGTGCTTTCTACTGTTTGTGCAGATGGAAAAAAATCCACATAAATTAATAAAAGCTAATTTGCATCTTAATAGTAGAAAATGAAGCCATCTATAAATGAGTGAGGATAGGAAAATGGTGTGGTACTTGATGCTGCAGACATAATGCATATGCAATATTGTTAAGTGGAAGGGAAGAGTTGCAGGGGTCAGAATTACGAATGTAAATATGATCCACTACAACTGCATTAATAATGTTGTGGGTTTGGTTTTGGTTTTGTTGTTTGAGAAAACCCACTCCAAATCAAACCAACTTTTAATCCCCTCGCTGATAATTACCCTATAGCCTTGCAGTCGAACCTGAACATTCCACATTAGTTTTCAGTGGTTATAATCAAGACAAATGCAGAGACAGAAATCCTCTCTCTGAATCAAGCTGCACTAAGCAGTGCTCAGAGTGGTTCAAATTCATGAATAAAAATGTGAGTGTCTCCTAAATGATCACGGAATGTGAATGAATACATTTGGTATTCAGCTGTTGAAAGGCTGAACCAAGAGTCTTTTGCAATTAGGGCTTATTTTTATCAAATGTACTGTGGTATTTGTGTACTAGAGTATTTATAAAGTATCAGTAATAATCAAACATTAAAAGCTCTAATGATTGCAGCACACTATATGACATAACATCCTAATTTCAGTACGCGGTAATTTGCAGAAAAGTAATCCACACTGTTCTGTTTTCCCTATCATTAAAATACAGATCGAGAAATTATAGCGGTTTGTACAAAATCTTTGGGGGTGCGACATCTATATTAAAGATAGTAACTTGTCAAAGTTAGGAGTCAAAAATTAGATTGGTGGGTTTTTTTTCTTTTCCTTCACAGAGGTGGAATAAGAAATTGATTCCATTATTAAAAGTGGCTTTAATGCCAGCAGTCCCTGCTGCAGCTTTTCCTAGAGGCTGGATGTGGTGCCCATGCAGCTGGATGCTGTCACTGGCTGTTTCTCACTTGTGCCTGTTTGTGTCTCACGCAGTTGGCTCTGGTGTTTTGGGGCCTGGGCAGCTCTCGCTTCGCCCCGTCCCAACGCCCAGTTGTGGCTGTTGCTTCCTCCACGCTGTGGTTTGTTCTGCTCCAGCCTCTGGCATCACCAAGGTCACCATCAGCTTTACAGACTGGCGCGGGACACAGGGATGCACCAGCTACACCTGGGTGGAGCCGCTCTCACTGCAGGGTTTACTGCCCATTATCCGGTTCCGTTGGGCTCAGCCCTCGTTTGTGGAGCCTGCTTTACAAGTTAGTGTGGGATGCTGTGGAAAGACGCATCCCTGGTCCTGTGTTGTGTCTGGTACCTTGTGGGAGAAAGAGAAGATGAGCAGAAATCTTCTTTCCTTTCTCCACCAACTTTCTGCACAGGTGACTGCAATGCATGTCTCATCTGGTGGAAATGTACAGGGTTTTTATTGGATACCCACAAAAATTGTATTTTTATGTGAAGTAACTAGAGCTTTTGTAATTAAATATGTTAGAAGCATTTAGCCGTTTATTTGGTGAATGAAATGGATGGACGCACATAACATTCAAATCAGGACAGTAATATACTGCGTGAGCTTCAAGCCTTCAGTTTCATCTGTCACCTAACTTAATAACTTTCTCCCATCTTTTTCTTTGCTTATCTATCCAGTTCTTATTTGAAAGAGTACAAGGCGTGTCTAAAGCCACAATTATTGATCTGGATGCTCATCAGGTGAGTAGCTTACCTGTATTCAGTGCTGCAGATACAAGTGTGTAATAAATACCATTTTTTCTAATAGTAGTATAAACTTTCAACTTGCAGAATACCAAGTTAATCATAGATGATGGAAACTGTGAACAGCTTCGTTGTTTAGTTTATGCTCCAAAAGGCTCTTAAGCCAGTTTAGTAAAATTGAACTGAGTTGTAGCTCCATCATGTGGCCAGACATAATAGTATTTTTGAATTGCATACTGATCCGAGGCTGAAGAGTCTCCAGAGCAAATCAGGATTCCCGAAGGAACAAGAGTCTCTTAAAGCAGAATTACACTTAGTTCAGTGATCTTTGCAGTGTTTGGTGGGAAGCCTGGCCTGGGGCTCACGGTGTGACAAACACGTCCCTCTGCCCCGGTCAAGGGATTTACTGCGGGTACTGAGAACAAATCTCATCTTTGGGAGGATTTCCAAAGTAAATCCTGAAAGGAGGGAAATTGTGTTTTTAGAAAAGCAGTTAATGCACCAAAATGATGTCCAGTCTGAAGCACTGAAGATAATTCATTATGTATGAATAAACCTTATTAAAGTAGCTGCATGGCAGTAAGGAAGCCTGATGGCTGCACGTTTTCCATCCTCTGTCAGTTTTCTCATCTGCAAGTTAAGGCATCCTAAAATTGCATATTCTGTGTCGTCATTCATGGCAATAGAAAGATGTTTTGTGTTTGTGATTCTCTGCAGCCATCTCCGTCAGCATGTGGATTTTTTTTTTTTTTTGCTTTTTAGGGTGGGTTTTTGTTCTGCTTTCTAAAAAACTTGGACCGTATTTTGCTTTTCCAGTCGCACACTGGTTTTGTCAGTCTGCCGACTAAACCACCTCTTTAGTTCTTTTTTTTTAAGTGTGCAGATATTCTCGTCTTGTGCGTGTTCCAATTCTTGGCGCACTGGCGCATTTTACCTTTTATAAGAAAATGGTTCACCCGGGGGCTCTCGTATTCCTTGATTTCTGTTCCTGAACTGTTTATTTGTGGACCAAAGGTGCTAAAGAAATAAGTGGAAGTTGCCATTTTTTCTACACAAATGACCAGCTTTAGCCTAGCAAGTTTTTATTTGTTTGTTTCCAGAAGGGGAAGCTGTAGTAGGAATGTATTTTATCTACCTGTCTGGGGAGAGGTACAAGATGAACATAAAGTATGTAACTGAGTAACGGAAGATCTATCTGTGGAAATGGCTGTTTCTGTAGTGTAAATGAACTTACATTGGGGTCCTGGATGATACACTGATTTCAACAAAATTGTCTTAGTGATTGCTGTGAAAAAATGGTTTTTATACTAATGGAAAAAAGTCTCAATGAGAGCCAAAAGGATACTATTTAAATTCAGAAATGGGGGAGAGGGAAATAAAATATTTAGAAACTGAGCTTTCTCTTGAGCATCTGTCTTTACACCCAGTATAATCTTTTTGTAGGGAATTCCTGGTGTTAAACAATACGTTAAACACTTGGGTCTTTACTGCTTGTAGTTTTTCCAGGGATTACTTCTCAGCAAGGCTTGAATTCTCAGAAGAGCTGTAGTCTGCTTTATTTATTTACGAGTCCTTGCATAAGAAGAAGAGTATTCCTG
The DNA here is from genome assembly GCA_013399365.1 of Pampusana beccarii. Classification (NCBI taxonomy): domain Eukaryota; kingdom Metazoa; phylum Chordata; class Aves; order Columbiformes; family Columbidae; genus Pampusana; species Pampusana beccarii. The sequence continues at coordinate 654,755 of VWYH01001506.1, forward strand.
CAGTGGTTGAAAATGACTTTCTTCCATGCTTGGAAGATGAGAAATGTTTGGTGGTCACAGCTGCTTTTGCGATGCTGCTGAAGACAATTAGCTTCTAATTTTTGTTTATTTTTCTTATACATGCGGCGACATCCATGATAATTACCTTCACAGAGATATAAGGCTGTTGATCTTGATAATTCCTGCAGTCTTCAAAGCCCCCAAAACTCTACACCTTAAAGTAACCTTCAAGACTATAAGACAATGACTCAGGAGTTTTAAATATTAGGTGTTTGTAGTCTTGATTACTCTAGAATTTGCAGATTACTTAATTCTGTTTTAGTATGGTAGGAATAGCTAACTGTCAATTTCCTTCAGGGAAATGGCCATGAGAGGGACTTTATGGATGATCATCGGGTATATATTATGGATGTGTACAATAGATATATTTATCCCGGGGATGGATTTGCTAAACGTAAGTACAATTGAAATTCGTATTCCAAAATGTAAAAAACCTACTGTGGTGTTAAGTAACTTCTTCACTGACTAATAAGCTTCCTTGCAACGATGTTAAGTAGTTTATTGTGTGTTTTGTATTTGTTTTTTTTTATTTCACATTAAACATACAATTTTCAATGATCACTGTGATATATCATGATAGTGTTGACACTGTAGTGTTTCCCCTCATTTCTGGAATGCGAGGTGTGGGTATTACATGGACTTTGTTAGCAGTCCGTTCCAAAGCTCCTGCCGTGCTTCAAACAGCGAATTAAATCATTCTTTTGATTTGAAGATGACTGTTAAAACTTAACTTTTCCCTTACACTGTATTTATAAAAGAATTCACTGGGGATTAGCTAATACTGTGTAAAAAGGTTTCATATTCTTCTGAAAGTTATGAATTATAACGTATTTAGGTGTTGTCTTTCCAGTAGAGCTTGTTTTGTAAGCATCCAGAGAACAAGGTGCATCTGAATGCCAACCAAGGTGGGAAGCAGAAGGAAGTGATGCAGATGTGCAGAGCTGGTGCTTGATTCTTGTTGTTTGTTTTTCTCTATTGTGATGCGCCTATCATGTCTGGTGACCTGTCACAGTGAATTAGTGAGGTTTTGATAGTGGTTAAATCGGAATGCAAAAACCCAAGGTTGATTTGATCTTTGATCCTGTTACACTGTCCTTTATTACAGGCTTAATTTGTAGCTGAATCGTAGTCTGTTGGGGGAGATGTTCTGCCGTTGGATTTCTTCAGTGACGCTGTCGTTCTGAAAAGCCTACTTAATTTGGATTCTTGGCAAGAATTAGCTGCAGTGCATTGGACTTGTGTTTTTTAGCTAGTAAAGACTTGGAAAATTTTGGTGTGTATATTTCAAGGTATTCAACTAAAAAATGACCTTTTAAAACAAACTGTGTCTGTAAGCAGACAAATTTCAGGCAAATAATTTTTTTTTTCCCTAAGAAAAGCATCCCTTTTTTTTTATGTCAAATGGTAACATTTTGAACAGATGGATTAGGACCAAACCAGAATAAGCCCCTGTTAACAAGAGTGAAGCCCTGAGCTCGCCCCTCTCCTGCGGAGCTGGCGATGCTGCCGTTCCCGTTCTGCACATGAAGCTCGAGGGGCAGAAACCTGCGGCCCAAGGCAGGTGGATATGTCATCCTTGTAGTTTGCGTAACGTGTCTGAACAGGAGTTCAGCAGCTAAATCCTGTAAACTCTCGTGCTGGGTGAGCAGAGGAAGGTGAGATCAGAAAGGGCATCTTGTGAAGGGAGGCTTGAACCTGAGAGTCTGAATCCTTAGGCTGAGCTCTAACTGATCGTTGGCTCCCTGTGCTTCCTACTGATTTTCTTCATGTTTTATTACAGGAGTCTCTTATGTACGATTTTTTTTTTTGCCCCATGTACTTCACTGGGGGAAAGAAAAAACCAAAACCAATGTAGCTGACGTTGCCTAATGCTCAGCCATGAGTCCCTAAGTGGAAGAAGTTTGGAATGACACAGGAGTTTAGGAAGAGAAAGGAGATGGATGGGGAAAGGACCAGTTCACTGAGGGGTGAACATAAAACGTTCACAGGTGAAACTCAAAGTTCAGGCCTTCAAAAAAGCATTGCTGTTGGTCCAAGTGTTGTTTTACAGGGTTCAAAGCTGTAGAAGTACATTCACTAATTAGCAAGAGATGGACAAAAGCCGTTAGATACAAAAGCCGCGTTCATTCTGACCTGCAGACCCACCACTGTGTCCATCAGCAGTCCCTGCTCTGGGTAGTAACTAATCACTAATTCTGTGTTTTGTTGAAGACAAGAGACCTGCAGAGTCTCAATGTGTCTCAATTTCTTAATGGTTTCATCAGAACAGGACTTATTTGTGCCCCATGCAGTGTGTTCACCTCCTCCCCAGCTCTGGGTTCGTCACCCTCGAGAGGCTCTAAGTGCTGTTCCGAAGAGCACAGCTGTGCAGACTCACGTGAACATTTCTATAGCAATGAGAAAATAATTCAGGAAAAATATCATAAAGAAACAAATCTTGAAACTATTGTTCATGCTATAAAATAAAGAAAAAGAACGCTTCGCTGGTGTTGAACAAGGACGGAAAGCAGAAAAAAACCCTACCCAGCAATCAGGAGATAAGTCTGTGTTGGATGCATTTGGGCAGACTTGGTGGGTGCTGAGCCCACACTTGAGATTTAAGATTCCAAGACAGTTAATTCAAGGTACAGGGTGTGGTGAGGTGGAAACCATACCTTGAAATGTGTAAATGTGATTGATTCAGACTGAGGTACACGAGACTCTGTAAAAGTGCCGAAAGCCAGACTGCACAGCTTTGGGTTTCTTTCCTCTACCTTCTCAACCCTTCTTTATTAGAAGCATTAGAAATAATTTGATTTAGATTAAGAGTAGATATTTATTCTTCTGGTAGGATTACAGGGTAAGAACATTAAATTAAAAATGCTTGGGGCAAAGCTGAACCCTGTTATATTGTACATTCATAAAGCAGTTCACATGAATTCCTGATCCCTTGCTGTTGAGTTCTGAGTGTTGTGATAAAAATAAAACATCTTAATAATTTCTCAGTGATATTTACCTTGTGTTTTCCCTCAACTGTTCCCTGTGCAATAGCAATTCAGTGTTTTCTTTCCCTTATGCTTTAGTTAGGTTACTTTTCAGTTAATCGTTTTCTTTATGATTCCTTTGCTGTTTGGTAAATGGTCCTGCTCCGGTGGGGGGGATTGGACTGGATGATATTTCGAGGTCCATTCCATTCCCTGACATTCTGTGATTCTGTGACATATAGATCAGCTGCTTTTCAATGACATTTTCTACTTTTGTCTCAGGTGTATATATATATATATATGTATTTTTTTAATTTTTTTTTTACCCTGCATCTAATATTCTCTCTTCAGTGGAATTTTTTTCAAGGTCACTGTGCTTACATTTCCTTAGAAAACAAGTAGTTGAACTATTTTCCTCAAGGTTCTGTGAAAACGTAATGTATTTACAAAATTTCCAGAAACATGAACTTTTTCTCTTGCTTAGCTAAACCTTGCATTTTCTTTCAAAGCAATACTTTGTTTATTGAATAACGTCAACACTCTTTTTTAGGTGCCATAAAACGCAAGGTGGAATTAGAGTGGGGTACAGAGGACACGGAATACCTTCAGAAGGTCCATACTCACGTGGAAGGGGCGTTAAATGAATTGAAGCCTGACATCGTTGTTTATAACGCTGGGACTGACATTCTGGACGGTGACCCGCTGGGAGGACTGGCTGTTTCGCCTCAGGTTTGTATCATCCTGAAATACCAACAGGCTTTCGCTCCTCGGCAGATGCCGAAGGGTGATGTGCCCGTTGTTAGGTGAAGGACCGCACTTTAACCGGAGCGTTTCCTGTTACAGACACATACAGGTACAGCTCTGTTGCTCTTTCAGCATTTTTTTTGTTGTCACTGACTAAATATTGTTGTTCTTCAGGTGCCTGTTCCAGTGTTGTTTGTCTTCTTTCTAAAATATCCTGATTTTGAACATCCAGACAGTAACCAGAGGCATATATGCTTCACCTGACTCCTGTTTTTCCTGTTTGATTCATTCTTTGTTTTCTTCTACTCTCACCTAACACATTTTGCGATGTATTTCTCCTGTGTGTGTGTTACACTTGATTATCTGTGTAGCACTCCCAGCTGTTTTAAACTGCTCCTCTGGTATCTTCCAGTTGTAGCAATTTCCTCTGATCTCTGTCCATGTATTCTTAGCAAGGAAACATATTTTTTTTTCCCTTTCCTCATTCTTTTCTGTACAAATATCGTTACCCTTTTTCAGTTCAGTTTACCTTCTCCTCAGTTTGGTAACAGATTTAAATTTTCATTCATTCTGTATAGCTTCATGGAAGTCTTCACCTTCCAGATAGAATAACTCTGCTTTTCTCAAAATAAACAAAGATCGACAGATCTGATATATCCTTCTTTTTTTAGCGATTACTTCTTTGACAGCTCCACAGTTCTGACTCTCTCCTGTTTTCACATTTGGTTCTCTTTTAGTGTCCACCAGTTCAATATAGAAAGGTACTTTCCTGATTTCTGAGCTCTCGGGTTCCCTTCTAATCGAACCAACGCTTTTCATTCTGTCTTGCAGTACTTTAGTTCTCGAATGCTTTCTTTGGCACGGAGCTCTGGTTCCTTGCTGCATTTGCTTGGCTTCCTTCTCTATTTCCTTATTCTTATCGTCTCCATCACTGAGCAGCTGCTTCGTTGCTCCCTGCCTGCAAAGTCCTTGATGCACCAAGGTGGGACAACCCAGGAGCCGCTCTGAGTCTCCAGGTTCTGTTTCCATGGCTGTGTAAAAGTCTCTAAGGAGAAAGGAAGAGCTGGAATGATTGGACTTGTTTGGGTTTGACCTTGGAGAGGGTGTGACCTGAGGTGTAAGATCTCATTGGTGGAGCAGAGAAGGGTTGTGGTCGGTAGGTGAGAGAGGTTCTCCTGCCCCTCTGCTCTGCCCTGGTGAGACCACATCTGGAATATTGTGTCCAGTGCTGGGCCCCTCAGTTCCAGAAGGACAGGGAACTGCTGCAGAGAGCCCAGCGCAGCCACCAAGATGCTGAAGGGAGTGGAGCATCTGCCGTGTGAGGAAAGGCTGAGGGAGCTGGGGCTCTGGAGCTTGGAGAAGAGGAGACTGAGGGGTGACCTCATTGATGGGATCAATATGGAGAGGGGCAGTGTCAGGAGGATGGAGCCAGGCTCTTCTGGGTGACAACCAGTGACAGGACAAGGGGCAATGGGTGCAAACTGGAACACAGGAGGTTCCACTGAAAGATGAGAAGAAACTTCTTCATGGTGAGGGTGCCAGAGCCTGGCCCAGGCTGCCCAGGGAGGTTGTGGAGTCTCCTTCTGTGCAGCCATTCAAACCCGCCTGGACACCTTCTGTGTGACCTCAGCTGGGTGTTCCTGCTCCGGGGGATTGCACTGGATGAGGTCCCTTCCCATCCCTGACATTCTGGGATTCTGTGAAGTGGAAGCTGGTGGCAGACAGAGAATACTTTAAGATGTGCCTTCTCAAAATTCTTTCTGCTGTTTGAGAAGGAGCAGTGTTAATTGACTGAAAAAGGAGTTGCTACAGCTTGTTTGGTGCTGGGTCAGGAAAGCAACAAAATGTAGGCATGGGGAAAGGTGAAATGATTCTTCTGGTCACAAGTAGAGGTGAAAGGCAGAATACCGTTCCTCTGTGCAACTAGGGGCTCCGGTGCCTGATGGAGAAAAGGTTTCTGTAGCTCAGGCCTTTGTTTTATGAAATAAAGGCAGGGTTTCTTGCCTGTCTGATCTTGTTGGCCAAGGTGTGAAGGGCATGATCCATCAGCTTGAAATCCCAGGCTGCTGGGCATGCAGTGAACCAGATAATTCATCTCATCCAGGTTCATTAGTCCAGTCTTCAGTCTTACAGCTGTACGTGTCATTCATATTTAAAATCTTGCTACAGTGCTCATTCTACTCAAAATTATGCCTCTTCAGAGTGCTATGAGTGATCGTTTCTTGGTGCTTGAGGCTTCAGAAGGAAGACTTGAGGTGCAGCAGGTGAGTCCCTCTCATCTTTGTTTGGAAGTGGGCACTGTACTAGGCTCTCATTGTCCTTTGGTGTGTTTTCTTTCCTGGTAACACAACTGCTGGAAGAAGCCCCCACGTGTTCCCCGGGTTCTCCCAGCTAGAGATGCTGGAGCAGGATGGGGTGTTCTTCTCTTACATCCTTTAAGGAGCTGTTCCTGATAGAATTCTGCAGTTTCCTTTGTCTTATTTTTCAGTTATTCCTCACTCCCATTCGTCTTTTATGGGGCTGTGTCAAACTGTACAAACCCCGTTAGTGTTCTATGGTTTTACGAAGTATTTTTTCAGCTACATTTGAATTGTATGACTTCCCTTTACCATTTGTTTGTGGTCTAATTTTTTTGATGGCAGGGTAATGATGAATTTGCAGTCTTCCTCTGACCAGTCTGAGTAGTGCATATTCATTTTGTTCTAATGCTTTTGTTGCTGCTTCCTTAATTTTTTGTGTCTGATTGCATTTTAATCCTTTCCCCTTCTCCAGCTTTTCCAGTTCTTTAGATTTTGAGCTGTCCTTTGTAAGCTGTTGTGTATTGTGTTGTTAGTCTTTTTTTGTGGAGTTGTAATGGATTATTTGTGCTTCCTGTGTACCTCTGGAGCTCTCTGCTTTTCGTTTTTCCCCAAAAGTAGATTTTAATTCTGTTTGCACCTGTTTCTCAGTTCTCTTGTCCCCACGTGTACATATTTGAGACTGCAAACCTTCTGTTGTATGGTTCAATGACAGCACAGCACCTCTTGGTGAACAATCTTTGTTATTTTTTAGTTCCGTATCTTTCTCTATTAGTAAGAGGTTATTTAGAATTTATTTTCCTTTCTATGGATTTACCATTACTTGAATTCTGCAACTCCCCCTTCAGTCATAGATTCTTTTAGTATTAGCTTTAATAAAAGAAACTGGAAGCTTGTATTTCAGCTAGCAATTGTGAACGTGTGAAATCTGGTTTGAATTTCTGGTTCTTCTGTAGGTTTGTGAAATCTTGGTCAGCTTGCTAAACTTTTGTCAGAGGGTGCTCTGCAAATTCAGCACATAATAAAGTGCTTTGAATTCAGGAAACCTTTCTGAGCTCAATTCCTCCCCTGGAAACCAGGGTGAACATTTCTAAATTTTGTAGTCGGTTTAGGCTTTATGGCCTTTGAGCAGGAATTCTTCTACGAACTTATACTGAAGACTTTTATCTGTCGTGTCCTCTAAAACCAACTCAAGGATTTTTTATTTTTCCATTTTTCCTTTTTTTTTTTTTTTTTTTATTTTTTTTTTTTTTTGAATCTNGCATGTGAAGCTGCTAACAGGACTTTTAAATGAATTTATTTGTTCCTTTTGCAAAATGTAGGGCTTAATTGCTTATCAGCCAATACTATACCAATACTATACCTCCATAAGCCATAGGCTAGAAGTAAAATATCATATTGGTATCTTTTTTTCCTTTGTAACTGTTGCAAACCTGCAGGGAATTGTGAAGCGAGATGAAGTGGTGTTCAAGGCTGCCAGAAGACGCGGAATCCCCATCCTGATGGTGACGTCCGGAGGCTACCAGAAGAGGACGGCGCGGATTATTGCCGATTCCATCCTCAATCTGCACAGCCTGGGGCTCATCGACAAGGAGCTGGCGGCCAGCGGAGCTGGGAATCCCAAGGTAGAACAGATGATTAGAGACTCGGCTAAAGACTTCAGCAACTTGTCCCTGCAGTGACGAGTTCCTGAATCTGAGGAAACAACTTGTGGTTCAGGAGCAGGGAGTCTCCACGTCATTGTCAGGGTTAATAAAACGTTTTAAAAACACTCGGCTTGCCTGTAAAATAACACCGTAGAGATAATATGCAGTCACAGAGTAATGGTGTCTAACTTCTGAAGCTGTCTTGAGCAAAGGCAGCAAATCCTTTCAAGCTAATGGAGATATAAACTCCAGGGTACTGTCTTTCACACTATAATATTACTGTAGAAAGCATTAATTGCTTCTCTTCGTGTTATGGGTAGTCTCTTACTTTGAAAGAACTATGCAGTTAGCATCCAAAGGCTGTCCCAGGCCTATTTGAGATGATGCAGTTCGGACTATGATGGGAAATGTATGGAGTAAACCTACTGGCACTTTTTTTAGATACTGCATTTTATTTATTGCTTTTTCTATTGTAATATTGTTATAAAACTAGTTCTGTGCAGGCTTAACTGTCAGTTTAATACTAAAGCGAAGTGCAATACTATAAAGAACAGTTTAGTCTGTAGGCTTTTAAGCCTTAGCCTATTAGAACGAAAGTTCATTAATTTATATTTTATTCCTGTTGTTGATAGTGACTTAAACCCTACTTATAAACACCTTGAGAAATAAAAGATGAAATGCCTTTGGCTCCATATGCAAATGAGCCATTAAGGGCTCAGCATTAACAGTCTAGTTTTTGCCTCTCTTAAAATGAGGCCTGCATATAAAAGGCAATACTTACTATGCATCATAAATCGCAGAGCAAAGAAACTACAATGAAATGGAAAACTAATTTTAGAGTTCTGAGAATTCTTGCAGAAAATATTATATAGAAATACAAAGTATCTTCTTATTGCCAGCTTGTCATGTATAAAACAGTGAAGAATAAATTTTGATTTTTATTTGTTTTTTTTTTTATTTCCCCTAACTAGTGCTGTGTTTTTGACTTGCTCGAAGAGTAATGGTACTCATAGTTGCAGTCATAGTTGGTAAGCAAATTATTCACATTTACAGGTAAAAATACAGTGAACTTTCTACATGAAGTTAATGTGCAAACATCTGGGAGCTTCTAGGAGGCTTTGGAAACGAAATAGTGTATTCCAAAGCAAATTCAGTGCACTAACTGTAAAGCTGGGTTTTATTTCAGTTGGTGTATTTTGCTTTAGGTACTGTTTGCAGCGTTGTAAATGTACTAAACTGTATATTTTGCAAGAGCTTTAACTTCCAAGTATTCACTGACATGTAGTACAAGTTTCATGTTGTGTTTAGGTTGGAGCCTTTCTGTGTAGGAACACCAGTACTTTCCTTGTAGAATCGGTGTGTAAGCTATTTAAGGAATGTTTAATTCTAATTAGAGTACTTACCTCACTTAGTCTTAATTTTTAGATTGATTGAGATTTGTTAATTGTAAGAACTTGCACAATTGCTATAAATATCTGCTTTAAAACAGATTTGACATATTGCACTAATTTTGAGTTGCGACACTGTTATTAAAAGGCACTTTTAAATTTCTTACTAGAAGGATCATCAGAGTACAACTGATGTTGAGATTTATTTTTTCTATACTGTCTGATGTTACTGAACGATGATGTTATTCTTTCGTATAATTTTTACAAAATTATAACTTAAATTTCTACAAACTAAAACTGTTATATCTTATCATCTGTTCAAAGACATTTTCTGTTTGTGTTAACATGTTTTTATTATTTTACCTCGGTGGAAATTAAAATAATGTTGAACAACACTGACTGACTTTTCACTTCATGTGTCTTGGCTGTCAGATACTTTGAATGGAACAGTTTATTGGAAAGACGTGATGTGTTTTTCATACTTAAAATGTAACTGAAACTGAACAGTCCAAGATTTGTCAACAGCAGGTGGCTTCTCTGAGAGTTCATGTTTTGGCCTCTTACAGTGAGCTTGGAAGTTTTGTATCCAAATACTTTTTAAGATGTCGTCATAAAGAGTTAAAAATCGCTTTCTAATTCCAGCTTTACAATATACATAACGGAATGTAACTCCTATTTTAAGTGTTTTATTGTTACAGGTATTAAACTAAACTAAGCTTCTGTTAAGGCTGCAATAATTTGTTAGAGGTCTTTTATAAATCAATATCTTTTCAGAGAGAACTGAATGTTTGCAGCAGAGTCTGCCAGCAGCTTTCAGACTCGTCTGTAAAATTTGCGATCGTTAAGCAATGGACGTGTTGACTGCATTTTCAGTGTTCATTATGAAGTTAGAATTGGTAAAGAGAGAACTCCTATTCGTATCTTTCAAAAATTTTAATTTAGTGTGATATTTGACTTGGTTGCGAAAACCAGAAGATTAATTTTTACACATTAAGAAACTAGTCCAAGATCAACATGTACTGTTTTTCAAAAAGAAGTGGTGAAACTGTTTCTAAGTTGAATTTACACCACAGATATTATATGATTCATAGTTAATATACTGTCATCATTAGGCAAAGTTTACTGAAAGTTTCATCATGGAAACTGTGCCTTGACCTACAACCATCACAATTTGTAGCTTTGACAAACTTCTGTGTAACACAAAGGCCTATGTAAGTCTGCCAGAAGGAGGCCATGTAGTCACGCGTTTTATGGGGAAAAATTGTGGAGTTTTTTGACGTGTGTGTGTGTTGGGATTTTTTTGGTTGTGGTTGTTGTGGTTTTTTTTTTTCAGTTGCAATTGTAACAATAAAATTCTCCCATAATAGGATGGAGCTTTTCAGAACTGATGCTGTAACTTCCAACCAAAAACCTACCTTGAAGGAAGACCTAGTAGGTCTTGTCTTTCATAATAAGACATTAGTTTTGACTCAAATTACTTAAGAAAGAACTAGTGAAGATCGTTCAATAGCTTATAGTTAATGTACAAACATGCATTTCTTGCTGGTCATCCATGTGTGAGATTTATTTCAGAAACAAGTGGAAGAGTTGGTGTTTTCCTCTGTTTGCTTTACCGGTTGGCGTGTGGAGCTGCAGCCCCTCATCTCTGACAGCAGATACCTGGGACAGGACCTGGCGTTACACGCGCTCGGTGCTGTGGTCGTGGTCTCACCCCGAATGAAGTTTAGCTTTAGATGGTAATACCGGTCTGTCTCCCACTGAAGGTATGATCTGTTTGTTTGTTTGACTTTGATGGGGTTTTTTTTAACACCCTGCTTTGTCAGGTCCCAGACTTGTATCATGAATCCAAGGACAAATTTGAGAAATGCCTCCTGCACACACCCATCACACGGTTCTTTTCAGTGCTGGCTGCCTGTTATTTGTGGTCTGTGAAGTGATGCTCAGGAATTTCTTGTGTTTTACAAACCGTGCTGTACAGTTGTGTCCTACATGGGGAAAATGCTCTCTGAGGAGTCAAGTTCTGAAGTTCGTAATCTCGGCTGTGGGCTTCGCTTGCACTGTGCTGCCAGCAGCTGAAGGATCTCACTGCGTTCTGATCTTGGTGCTGTGCCAGGTTTTGAATAATGGACAACGTTCTTCTTTCAAGCAAACTGCAATCCCTTGGTGAAGAAGAAAATTCACCTGCTATTTTTGCCCATGATCTTCCTCCTAGCCCCTGGCTGATTCTAAACACAGAGCGTATCACAAGTGATACTAAAGGGCTTAATCACAAGGGGGGCTGCGTCCTGAACTTGCCTTGAATTTAGCACAGGTTGTGTATTCCCCAGCCCTTCTAGAGGCGAGCTTGCAAATTGTTCCGTACGTCCCTTTAGGGTGGACTTGAAATAGGTGTGATTTTTCAGGTTTTTAGTCTTTCCTTGATCCTGACACTTTCGGTAATCTCTTAATTTCCTATCCACTGTTCATTTAATTTAACCTTCTTTATGCGAGCCATTTTGTTACAGCCAGTCACTTTTTACCGCAGGTCAATAGAACTCATTTCTTACAGGGAGAGTTGGTGTTTGGGTGAGCTGAAGGAGTAATTCACGGAGTGGTTCTCTCCTGGGCTGACCGCGGCTGCGAGAACAGAAGGTTGGTTTTGCTCCGTGCGCGACTCAAGGCAAGGACGGTACTGACCTGGAGATGGGCCTTGGGACAAAGCCGATAACGCCTGCCCTGCTTTCCTGCAGCCTCGGGAATGTGCTGAAGCTAAATTCAGAATACCGTGGGAAGACAAAATTGCCATTTTGGTTGAAAAGGTTGACTAGGCATGGGAAATGGTTGTGGTGGGGCCGGGTTGACTTACCATCCTGCTGCAGTGCTGACCTCCCTCTCTGCAGCTTACCTGAGCTTAAACTTCTGCTTGGAGATGAATTAAGTGCAGAAAGTCTAACCAGACTGCCAGTAACGACAGGCACAGCTCGTGTTACCGGTCCTGCAGTATTGCATTTTGCCAGTACAGTGGTCTGCGGAGCCGTGGCGCGCTTCCATTCCTTCCTTCAAAAGTAACATTACAGATAATTAGCTAAACTATTTGTTGACAGATATAAGGCTAGTTATATATTTCACTAATAAGATCCAAACTCTTGTTTTATTTTGCAGTTGAGAGCAGACATGCTTTGAACTTGGCTGGAACTGATTATCTTTATTCTGGAAATGCATGTTTGAGTTGTGTACCAAAAAATAGAGGGAGAGAGGAAAGGAAAAATGTACTCAAGGCCAACCTGAAATAATGCATCTTTATAGTGTCCTAAATTTAGTTCTTATTAGGGTTATAAAATTGCAGTGCTTTGTAAGAGCAGAGATATGTCTCCTTTCTTTCACTTTTGACACCTAGGAAATATTCTAATTAATCTTTGCCGAAAGCTTGTCAATTGTTCTGTGTTGTTTTTTATTTATTTCTTTTTTTACCCTTACATTTGCTACAGGTGTGCAGGAGGGAAAAATAGACATAATGTCTAGTTCTATAGCAGAGATGACATTTCCTGCCTCTTGGAGCTGCCGCCAGCAACAGCCTCTTTGCTCTTTGTATGAATCAAGAGGAATCTTTCCTGGTGCTGCAGGTATCAGTATATTTAGTTGCTTCTTCTGTATGTTGTATGCTGCTTTCTCTCTCTTTTCATCCTTTGCAAAGTTTTCCTGTGAGAACCATCCACCAGAAGTATCACCAAGAACATTCTGCTTTTCTGTGCCGCTGACCAGGGTTTCTCTGCACGGTGCCTGTTCTCCACCTGCCCCACAGCTCCCCCCTGACCGATTGTCACTTTCTAGAGGTCTTAGGGGAATTTGGGCTTGCTTGTTTTGTTCCACAGCTTCGTTGGAGTTTGGATCTTGTTTACCGTATGAGATTTTCCAAAGCAGATGTGTCAAGGCAGGTTCTGCATGTGCACCTGAGGGGCTGGGTATGGGCCAGGTAAACACAGCAGCTTCTGTCGACAGTGGTTTGTGGTTTAGGACGAGCAGCTCCTGGATCAGGAAGAGATGGTTGATTATTGCCTGAGTAGAATTAATTCATAACAGCTGGTTCAAGAATGAAAAGAGAATCAGATTTTAATTTCATTCTTTTGTGAATCAAAATAAGGTGACAAATACTATAAGTAGATGGGGTGGGGTTTTTTTGTGTGGGGTGTCCAAAAACTAGTGTGTCTGATGGTTCCTAATTTTGAGACGTTGTGATTGTTCTGGAGTATTACTGTAAAGCAGATGAGTTAGGCTTTGCCAAGCCCCCATCCTGTGACAATCATAGAAGCGCAGATGAATGGAGCCGCGGGTGACGCGGTGCGACTGCTGTGACCGTTCCGGTTCCACCACAGCACCGCTTGGCTTTGCAGAAGTCGTGGCCCATGCAGACGCAGCCCTGCTCATCGCTGTGTGCGTATGAGCCAGCTCCAAACTCGGGAACGACTCGTGTTCCTTCTCGGGTGGCCCTGGGAGGGCACACAATACCTGTTCATTGCCATCTGTAGATTTCCGTGCAGTTTCTGAGAATTCCTTGAAATACTGTTGGAGGAAGTGCTGAGACCGTTGGAAGTTGCAAACAGAAATGTTGATAAAATGAGGCTTTTCTGGAGGAATTGTTTCAGCTTCCTGATACGCTGTCTCCCATTCTGCGGTTAATTGTCTTGCTCTGTTTCTCAAAGTTGCTTTTTTTTAACGAAAACAGCCCCAACAAACCAGCAAAAATCAACCCCCAAACTTGTGGGCAACTTTGTGTTAATAGTGCTAAATGTATCCCAGGAACTATGAGAAAGTGCTTTAAGGATTTTTAAAGCACGCAATTAAATAATACAGCTATTGATAGCATGTTAAGATCGGAGGACAAAATGCCACAAACAGAAATTAGATGTATTCACAGCTCAAAGAAATATCCTGTGATGAGACTGTAAAGCCAGACTAGAGCTTGATATGCTATGAACAGAAAATTGGCAGCCAATAAGTACTGAAAATCAAAGAATTGTTCTAGATGGTAGAAATGGACAAGGCCGCGTAAAAACAAGTCTGAGCAGGAGAGCAGCCAAACTTGGCCTTTCGTTCTCTCTGGTCTGTGGTGTGATCAGCTCTGTAGATGATGCTCATCTTTTGTGTCTTTTTTCCTGTTCCAGTTTCTAGATGTAAACGTGGTGTCCCAGCGATGCAGTTTTGGAGGGGAAGGCAGAGTAAAACAGCCGCATTTTGATTTCTGGAGGGAAAAATCACCCCAGATTTTCTTCCCAGGTGATTCCTTCCAATTCCTTCTAATCTTCTCTATACTGACTTACAAAAACATCAAGCTCTAAAACAGTAAAGTAACTCTTCTCTATTATTCAAATAAGTAATAGACAAACCAACTCAAGCCAACTTCCCTTGTGATTTCTTATTGTTGATAGTGTTAAAAAGCTTTAAGAGTACCCGGTTAAGAGTTATGTTTTTAATACTATTAGAAAGCTGGAAACAGGAGGAATATTTCAGACTTCGCTTCTTCACTGGTCTGTAGAATAGATACATATTTTACCCAATCCTTAATTAAGCACAAGTTTTACAAATAACACGGTAAAAACTGTATGGTGACAGAAAAATAAGTCCAGTGTGCAGTGGCTACATTAAAAGGCAAGAGAAATAGTCTGTATTTTCTCTAGCTTGCGTTCATTTACCCTTTAGGGAGTAGGGTATTGAAACAAAATGGGTGAGTGATAGAGCTGTAGAGGTTCCAAGGTCCATCAAGATTTCATGCTGTTCGTTGTGATTGGATACAGGACCATATGCTGATAAATTAATTTGAAAGCTGTATCTAACTGTGACTATGAGCACCATTCCATAGAAGTCTTAATGCTTCATCACATATATCTGCTGCTAGGGATCATTTTCCTTCTATTGTCGTAAAAATCCAGGAAGTTACTGAATGCTCTGTAGTCTGGTTTCATTTGGTTAGTAAAACTATGAACTGGATTTATGTGCTGGTTAACTAGCAAAACTAGTTTAAAGAAAGCTACGCTGTGGGAAAAAAAAAGCTGTCTAAAGAAAGTAAAGAGAGACAACATTTTTCTGAATATATAGTTTGCTAAGCCATAAGACAAGGATGAAAAGTGAAGCTTGATTTAATGCTATTTAAAAAAATCTTTCCAGAATTCTTGCATTCTCACAGGAGCTGTGTGTGTCACAGCAATTACAGCGTGCTGTACGTAAGTGTCGGGGATCCGCGCACGGCTATACAAAAAGGGCTTCCTCCTTAGTGAAGTTACAGCAGGAGATGTCTTCAGCTAAATTTGACATGGCAAGCGGTGTCAGGCCCACTTCTCCGCTCCCTGTGCAAAGAGTCCTTGGGACTGAGTCACAAAACCCGACTATTTTCTATAGGGCAGTGTTTCCTGTATCCATTTGTGCACGTTATGCCACCCATGGAATTTGAGTTCTGCTGTATCTTAAATAATGGTCAGGATGGAACGGCAGCTGTAAAGATGAGTCTGCTACTATACTGAAGTGTCGGACGACTTCGCTGGTTATTCTGTGAATAATCTGGTTTTTATACAGTATTTCTAGACAGACGTGTTCTCGCAGGCCAGCAGGCAGTGTAACCAGCACGTGGAAAAATGGGGAGCGTAGCCAATGGGCTTTAAGGTTGCAATTGAAAATAACACTGCAATATGAAAATAACGATGGTTTTTAACGACTGTTCAGACAGCAACAGTACTTAAGGAATAATGAACTATCTGAGCTAGCAATTAAGCTGTTTTATTGAGTTTGCGAAAAGAAAGGCTAAGTAGCCTCATTTTGCAGAAATTCTTGGTTTATAGAGGAAGAGGCACACAAATGGTCGTTAGCCTTTTCATTTTGGTGCCACAAATTAGCAATTTAGCGTGTGCAAGTTGTTGTTCTGCTGCCTGCCCGTGGAGATGGTGTTTGTGCAAAGCAGGAGAGCAGGTCCGAGGCTTCTTCCACCAGGTTTGGCAGCAGCACCAGGAGCTGCACACCTGAGGTGTTAGAGCTGACTGCATCTGCTTGAGAACAACAAGAAGAATTCAAAGAGTTTTGCCTTGGTTTGACCCCAGAAAAGTAAATGTGTATGTCTGCAAGTTAACAAGCGATCGTAGAGATCTGTTCTTCACGGTGTAGTTGCAGTAATGCTATCTTATTTTTAAATACCTGAGGCTCTTGATGTAATGTATCTACACAGCTTGAGAAATAAAGCTGAGTCACCAAATGAAGAATGCAATGAACTGCATTCAAAACAGTTGCCATCTGTTTTTTTTTTTGATGTTCCTCCTCATTAAAATTGGAAGGCTGATTTTTCCCAAATGCTGCAATGAAAAGGGGCATTCCTATGTTGCAGCGTGGCCGTTTTCACGTTCACAGCTAGAGAATTATACATGCTATCTCCCTGTCATGCTCTTAAGCAAATAATTTAAGGAAATTTAAATGACACATTTTCACGGTACAGGTAAAACCGGAGACTAAACTTTTATTCTTCCACAGAGATGAGCAATCCCTACTGAGGCCCCACCTATCAAAAACAAATAACTACGTGTGGTGCACTGCCGTCTGAATGATTTGTTATTAAGGTCCATTTTATTAAAAAAAAGATGAGGTGAGGCATGAGACGACAGTTGTTGGTAAGAAATGCAGTTTGTAAGCTTTAGTTCACAAGAAATATTTCAGCTTAGATGTGGACAATATAAACCTATAAATAATTGTCAAGGTCAGTGCTAACAAAGTTGGGCCTGATTGATTGTACGTTTCTGCAATAAGGACAGTTTAGAGGGTTGGATTTGATTTAGTTTTCAGCACTGAGGTATGGCTAGGGAAACAAACAACCTACAACTCAACAAATTGCTTTGTTGTGGATGTAATGAAATCAAGAGAGTTGAAGCTGATCGTTCAAATGCTTAGAAATGTTCTGGTTTTTGTTCGTTTCTAATCTTTCCCTTCCATGGTTGGCAGTAGCGTGGTTTTACCAAACCGGACTCCTGGTGTATCTAATACTTAGGGCTCTGCTTGTTTTTCATCTCTTTCTCCCTCTGCTGTAGCTGGTTTGCACTTCATCTACTTAAAAGGAGGTGGAAAAGATTTTGCAGATCAAAGGGCTGGCTCAGTTCTTCTTCCTTTGACTACTTGGAAGAATTCCATTGAGAATAAAATTGTAGATCTGAAAAAATATGCTGCTTTCATGACGATACTTCCCCTGCTTGAATGGAAATGGTTGGCTGCTCTTTTGCACTCTATATCGGTTGTTTTCAAGCTGTTCTTCAGTGGAAGGGAGGCAGATGCGATCCCTGTGTCATCAACCAGAATTCAGGTCATTTTTTGTGACTTAATACATCAACAGAGGAATACTATGGAAGTTTCTCTTTGTTACCAGATACATGGTATACTACTCTGCTTTAATTGGGTTCCTTTGCTGTGCATAATCTGCGTGTTATATGAATACATCAATCAATTCTTTCAAAAGATGTAATTATTAGTCTTTAACTGTTGTGCAAATATGACTAATAATATAGAGTATCACAAAAGTTATAGAAAAGATACAGGTGTACAGGCTGAGGAGTCTGAGTCTGACAGGTGGTGAGGCTTTGTCCTATCAATAAATAACTCATCAAGGGAGAGCGAGGCCAGAAATCCTAGAAATTAAGGTTTGTGGGTTTTTTTCCAGAGGTTTTTCCAGAGGAAAATTGGTCTGACCTACATAAATATCATACTAATTTCAACAAGCCATTTTAGTGCTAAAAGATATTTCCTCTATTTACGCTTACTTGGATTATTTTCTCATTGAGTGTAGAGCCGTGCAGCAGATTACCAAGATGCACAAGCCTTTTTCAGCGTTTCTTTACAAGCTCAAGCAGAGGTAGCAAGGCTCTGGTTACATTTTGACTGCGTGGAAGTTGAAGAGGAAACTCTCATTGCTCTTGGTATGTATACGAGTACATATATGTATTTATTTTGCACTGCATGATGGATGTTTAACAAGTTTCTGCTGCCGCCAAGGACCTTAGAACTCCTTTTCCCTTGCAAAGAGAGTGGTGAGGACACTCGAGCTGCCCTTTTTGTCGCAAAGATAACCTCCTCCTCAGCCATCCCAGGGCTGTAAATTACTAACGTAAGAAAACCGCAGAATTCACAGAAGAATACAGGCTTTTTTCTGCTCCAGGTTTCAAGAGTTTACCTTGGTTTTTGCCAGTTCCAGGACTGGGGGTGGAAAACAGTTGCCATTTTTGTCATGAAGAGAACATCTCTGAGAGAATATGTCTGTAGGGCTCCTAGTTAAGCATGTGATGGTTGAGGTGTTAGGCTAAGTATTTTTTCCATCTGCTACCTAATAGAATTTTGTAACACTGGGATTTAAGGTTTGTCAATTTTTGCTATCTTTCACTCTAAATGTGGACGTTTCTGCCAAGGCCAACAATGAAATGAGCACATTGAGATAATAAATCTCCAGTGAACAGACCAAGTTATTTATTTTGGATGAACGAGGCTACATGTAAAACGGGTGTGTTTGGGGTTGACTGGTTACTGGAGGTGGGAGTGCTTGGAGTTGAATGCTTTTAGAATAAGATTTAGTTGTGGGAACATTTGAGCCTGAAACGTGAAGGAATGCAGACCTTTCAAAATATGGTATGTGAGAAAAATGTATGATTTAGTGTTGCCATTTCCATAGGGGAAATAGCAATGCTTTGCTTGAACCAAATGATAAATTTCCTTTAAACTTAGTCATGTGATGATGAGGGAAATAAATACCCTCTCGACTTTTGTCAAAGCAGCTGAGGGAAACGTGAGGTGTGTGACAATAACCTGCTGCCTGCACGGACGTGGTTGTGTTAGCGAGCAGAGAATTGCACTTGTCCTCTTCTTAAAGACATTTTATAACAGCCTTAGAAATATAAATAGTGTTTATCAGAACCTGAGTTGTGTTTGTGGTCACTGCACTGTCAACCCAATTGTAAACGTTCCTTATTCTGGGACAAAAACACACTTGTTCCTCCAGGTAATAGAGATAATTGGGGGGCAGTGCTGTATCATCAGTGTTCCTGCATTTGAGCTTTTTGACAGCGTATGATTTTTGCAATAGTTTTTCTTCTGCTTGTAATACACCTTCCCAACTGCATTGGGCACAGAAGCCTGGCAGGAAAAAGTCTGCACTACATCTTGGTACTTCTCTTACCAAAAATGCATCTTGAGTTCTCTGTGCAGCATTAGAAACGGATATAACTGGGAAGAACTTCCGATAGGGCACGGAGAACGGTGCAGAACCCTAACCAGGTGCAATAGGGATTTAGTCCAGTTTGATTTTTGAATTTGGGCGACTGAGTTGCATCACGTGGAAGCAAATGTACTGTTTCCAGTGACCTGCTTAAAAACCCGCTCCCTCAGAAGTGCTCCCTGTTCCTCAGCTCAGTGGGACCATCCGTGCGTTACAGCAGGAGCCATGGGCAGCTGGAGGGATGGAGCCTGTCCCAAGTGTGCGGTATTGGATTAGCATCGCTTCAGAAGAGACACTGCAGCTCTGCTGAACAGGTAGAATGACTTCAGAGGTGTATCATTAAAATTATTTCAAGTTCTGTTGCATTTACAACAAAGCGCTCTGCAATTAAAAAATATCGGAAGTGCTCAGTTTAACAGGCGTTGAGCTACTGTGTAAATCTTTTCATGAAATGTTTCTTGGGCCATCTCTTGATGTGTCGTAATTGTGTGGCCTGGCTTGCTTCCAGCAAATAGCATCCCTGGCCCCATGGCAATCTCACCACTGTCCTTTATTCAGCCTCTCTCTGCAGGGAGGAGTCTGAAAAGACCTGGTAATAGGCAAGATGACCAGTGTTTACAATAAGTTAATGGGAATCCCAGCTGTTCTGGTAGGTCGTGTAATCTCAAAGAGAAAATCCAGTGCCTTGAAGAGAAGCAATACCGATTATCCTCTTCATGGTACCGCTATTAGAAGATGCGTTTTCGTCTGTGCACGTGGTCATGTTTAAACCCCCCGATCTGTCTTTTCTAAATTACTTGCTCACTGCAGAAGGGCCTAGTGGGTTTGTATTTTAGCTGGAGGAAATATCTCTTGAATGCATGTTGAGTTTGGAAGTCTGATTTGGCTCAATTAGAATGTGATTAGGCTTTCTGTCTCCATTGTAGAGGCCGTAAGCGCTCTGGAGAAACATTTAATGTTGAAGGCTGGCCTGCTGGGTTTGGCTGAAATGTAGCTAGAAATATGCAATGCTCTGAGAAATTCCAGGACTCCCACTAGGTCACAAAATTTTCTCTCAACTATAGCATTTCATCAAGTTCCCAGTAACATGTCTCCATGTATCACAAGCATTATTGCTTGGAAATCCACCAACTTTGCAATGAGCTGAGAGTATTTACTCTACGTGCTGGATGGCATTCTCGGAGTAGAGAGGTCTGATGGAAATCATTTCCATCCCTTCTGGGTTTCAGCCTGCATTTGTGTTACATGCTGTTGTTTTCCTGTATGTTACATGCTTTGGATGAGATAAATTTAGTTACATCCTGTCTAATTCTGTTAATTATGATATCTTTAACCTAACCTGATATAATATGTTCAGGATCAAGTGAATTAAATCTAGACTAAAGTAGAAATTGTCTATACTTTCAGAAGAATACTTGGCATAATTCAAAACATTACATACAGGAGATCTGAAAAATCCCTGAGCTGGTCATCTTGTTATAACCGAATTGATTGGGAACTCTATGATAATGGCTCACTTCAGTATGTCTTAACTTTAAATCTTTGTAAGAACGGTTATCTAGCTAGTCTTTTTATGGAATATCGCTTTTCTGGCTGGGAATACAGGAAGCTTCACTTAATCAAAATTAAAATTTGCAGTGCACCTGTTCTGTGGTCTGAAACTGCCTGACAGCACAACCGAAATCTCCCAACAGACCTTTCCTGGCTTTGGCACGGTGTTTTTGAGTACCTTTTAAAGAGGTAATTCAAAAAATCGTTTAATGAATCATTTTCAACTGAAAGAACAGTGTGATTTGCATGTGGAAGCAAAAAACTCTTCCTTTGTTACCACTCGAGTCTGACGATGTTGATAATGCAGTAATTTTATAGTAAAATGAGGCACTAATGTTCCATGGGGTCTCAGTGTATTCAATATTTTTGATCCTACGATGTGCTGGATCCCCTAAGCCCCCCCTTATTCTCGGATGTGTATGATTCGAGCTGATTTCATGAGTCTTCTCAGTGAGTGCCTTGCTGTCCGGTTTTTTTAAATGAGAAATTTGGGAAGCAGACCTGAAATTTTCTGCGTTCTGGACCTGCCAGCAGCTTCTCCGTGTGGTGTGCAGGGTTGTCCATGCCCCGTGTGACATCCTGCCCGTCCTGTCCCTGTGGAAGTGCTGTGCTGCCACAGGGAGGTGTCTGTGTCTTCATGGCTTCTTAAAGAAATAAAAGGTCCTGCAAAGTCCTAAAGGCTGCAGGTGGGGGGTCAGTAAGTGTTTCTGAAAATATTTGGGTACCCTGGGCTCATGTAGTTCCCAATTGCGGTTCAGTCGAAGGCGTGTTAAGCGCCTCAGTGGCTTGGTGGAACTTGTCTGCTGGGAGCTGCCAAAGGCTCCGCAGATGGTACCTGCTGGGCTCATCACTCCATGTCCAGTGCTTTAACCACTAGAGGACACTGCCTCGTTACGATTAGGGAAATGAATCATTCCACCTTTAAAATGCCAAATGGCAGGGGTTGTCTTTCTGTTGGCCTAGCTTAATCTCAGATGAGATATATTATTTTCTTTTGCACCGTAACTATCCACAGTGCTGCCACATGCTTGGATTCTCCTTTGAGCTGAACCAGTGCCCAAAGACCGACGGCTGTGCTGCCCTTCCTGGGGGGAAAGCCCAGACCTGTCTGACTGCCCAGTGCCCCAGAGAAAGCACAGAATCCCAGGATGTGAGGGATGGGAAGGGACCTCGAAAGCTCATCCAGTGCAATCCCCCGGAGCAGGAACACCCAGCTGAGGTCACACAGAAGGGGTCCAGGTGGGTTTGAATGGCTGCACAGAAGGAGACTCCACAACCTCCCTGGGCAGCCTGGGCCAGGCTCTGGCACCCTCACCATGAACAAGTTTCTTCTCATCTTTCAGTGGAACCTCCTGTGTTCCAGTTTGCACCCATTGCCCCTTGTCCTGTCACTGGTTGTCACCCAGAAGAGCCTGGCTCCATCCTCCTGACACTGCCCCTTTCCATATTGATCCCCATGAATGAGGTCACCCCTCAGTCTCCTCTTCTCCAAGCTCCAGAGCCCCAGCTCCCTCAGCCTTTCCTCACACGGCAGATGCTCCACTCCCTTCAGCATCTTGGTGGCTGCGCTGGGCTCTCTGCAGCAGTTCCCTGTCCTTCTGGAACTGAGGGCCCAGCACTGGACACAATATTCCAGATGTGGTCTCACCAGGGCAGAGCAGAGGGGCAGGAGAACCTCTCTGACCTACTGACCACCCCCCTTCTAACAGGAGCAGAGCAGCTCTGGGAGACCCTGTGGTACCGAGAGCCGTGTGCCGGTCGGGTGAGCTCCCCTCACCGTGCTGCAGTGTGGGAGGGAGCACGGAGACACGGGCCCTTTTCTCCCTGTTTGGGATTCTCCAGAAGGCCGGCTGGGTGGTCCCAGAGTTGGTGTGATGATCTCACACTGTGCTGGGGCAGAAGCAGGAGGTCACCCAGTGGTTGATGCTCTGGACTGTGGGCAACGCTGGCAGGGGGAGCAGAGCTGTGCGTGCTCTGGGAAGGGAAGGGAGGAGGTGTGATCCCTCTTCTGTCTTCATCTCAGACGAACTCAGACTTCAAAAGTAGGCTGCCCATCAAAAAGCATTTTTTTCTGTAGTTGGGTCCAAACAGGAGAATCTAGAGATGCTTCAGGGTAAATTGATAGAATTTGCTGCTGCTTTCACTGGTCAGAGTATTTAATTGTGCCTCATCCCCTGGTGATAGCAGGAACATTTCCAGATTTTTAAGTATTGTGATTACCTTCACAGAGCTGCTGTAACCGTGAATATCTGAATATAGTAGTACATATTCTTGTGTGAAATCCCACAACTCATTTCCATTGCATCATGAACTTACTGAGCTGGGAAGCTGTCCCTCGTGAATCAGATAAATGCATCTCCTCCAAGAGCTGCTTATTTTCTTGTGCCTTGTGCATCGCATGCCCTGCAGTTTGGAAAGAGGTAATTTGCTGGGTTAAGTTACAGAACTGGCTCAGTTAAGTCGCTGTGAGTCACTGAAGTGTCGAAGAGCGAATTCAGCTTTGATGAAGTGGTGTTATAACGGTGAGACAGGGTTGTCTGGAAGTGTTCATCAGCCAGTTCCTGCGCGGTGTCAATACTGGGGTATCCATACACACTGTATAAAACCTGCTTTTATCTGCAGCACATCTCGCTGCTTTCCAGCAGCTCCCTCGGTGATGAGTATTCATATTAATCTCTGCTCCCCTAAATACAACCTATCCCAAATATCCCCTTTATGTGGAAAATCTGGTATTGTTATATTAAAAATGGAGATGCAAAGAACCTCATGGAACTTTAAAAAAAGCTTAAAAATCATAGAATTGTCTAAAAGTAGATGAATGTTACAGTCCAGATGTGAGCCCTGGTAAACACTGCTGGCAGGTCTGTGTCGGGAAGGCAAACTGGCATGTTTTTCACTTCCTAGGAAACATTTCTGTGCTTTAGTCCAAGTATCTACGCAGATTTCTTTGCTGAATGCTGCCAGCAAGCACTGCTTCACTTAAGAATGCATGATAGCTTTATTAATTTCCGATATTATAATTGCAGAGAATTCTTTTCTTGTACGCTGAACAGTTCCGTTGTTTCAAAGTGTTTTAGTGCAAAGGTCTCTTGAGGTTTGAGTCTGACTGAACGACAGCCAGATGGGAAACGTGTTTTTGACTGACAGATGCCTGAGATTTGTAGCCCTAAAGCTTC
Organism: Pampusana beccarii; assembly: GCA_013399365.1. NCBI lineage: Eukaryota > Metazoa > Chordata > Aves > Columbiformes > Columbidae > Pampusana > Pampusana beccarii. Next base: position 678,787 of record VWYH01001506.1, read on the forward strand.
CGGGAAGAACAGGGGAAGCTCAGAAGACAGTGCCGCTTGGAAATGGGAATGTCACAAACGGGGAGCTAATAATTGTCCGTGTGTGGGAACACACAGAGCTTGATCACTTTTATACAGCCAGAGGCCCAAATCAATTCCATAAGCAATGATAAATATTTTGGTTTGTGTTTGTTTTATTAGGAGAGCATTGCATTTGTCTTTAAAACTTGCTGTAGGACTGTGTCAAACTCTTCTCCGTCGAGCCGGACGGTAGGTGATTTTTGCTGAGGCCAGCGTTCGGTGCAGGTTTACCCCTGGCTTAACCCTGGGCCTGTCTGCACACACACGGTTGTTGGGGTTTTTGAACCTGAGCTGGCTCCTCTCGCTGGGGATGTTGCTCCCAGCCTGTGCCAATGCAGCTCCGTTCCAATAATATTTAATGCAGCAGTTCCAATAATATTTAGCATGGTAGCTGCTCTCTTTTAAGTGCAGCTAACGCGAGGGGAGTTAACTTGAGTGCAGCAAACTCCAATCTGTGATGAAAACAGCCTTAAATGCGTATGTTCAATAGGTTCTGCGTATGCTCGCGGGTTCTGGGGGGGTTGGCTGTGGGGCTTAACAGGCTCTTTCCCTTTGTGTTCTCTGTCAATGCACGTTCATTTCCTTACAGTGATCTATTTTCTGTGTAACCAAAGCTTTCTTGATCCCCTTGGAGCCAAGGAAATGTGGAATGCTGTTGACCGCGCTCCTGGTTTATATACCTGACTTGAATTGCCACCCACAGGCAGTGGGCACAGGTGTCCCACCACCCGAAGATATTCGGGAAACGGAGTTGGACAGACCAGAAAAGGGACTTGTGCCCTGGGTCTGTTGGCAAGAGCTGTCAGAAATGTGTTCCGGCCAACTTCATACCCGGAGCCAGATTGTAGCAGTGGCATAACCCTTGGGGCCAAGACTTTTTGTCCTGTCTGGTTCGGAGTGCTGAGGTAGTTCAAGGTAGGTGAGAGAGAGAGAAAAGAGCCTAGATGAGTTTTACAATGCTTTTCAGTTAAATTCTGCAGCGTTTGCTGTTATTCGCGTTGTCTCCTTTGAGTGTCACCCTGTTGTAGAGTCAGGTTATCTAGAGGAATTAAACTCTGGTTAAATTCTGTGCTAAAATGAGTAAGCGTATTGGGATCCTTCAGCACTAAATCACAGTGATGTTACATTACACCCCGAAAACGCAGTCCAAAAATTACTTGTTTAGAAATATTTTAGAAATTATTTTGGGTGCCTGCTTTTTAATGTCTTCTGACATGTACTTTTAAAGTGATTTATCTGTGCCTTCATGTATTTCTCTTTTGCTTGGAATACAGCAGAACTAGATCTTTGATATTTAGATCCATATAATTGTTCTTGGAATTTTTCTTTGGCTGAAGATTTTGGCACGGACGATACTTTGTGAAACAGTCCTGTGTCTGGATCTCATTCATCACAGATCTCGAAAAGAAATGTCTCTTGGCTTTCCGATAGGGCCATGGAATTTTTCAAAGGATGAATTTGAACCATAAAGTGGATGTATATTTAAGCATAAATTCCTTAAATATGCAGAGCTTACGTCCGAATCAGATTTGCCTACATTCCGTTAAAGGTAAGTGTAAATTTTAAATGTATTATAGGCAACGGGATGTGGACCTTTACATGAAGGTGAGCAGAGCCCGGTGAGCTGCCGTCCCGGCATCGCGGCCACGTGTTGGGCAAAGGCAAAGCACAAAGGCAGTCTATGCCAGCTCACAAATTACCTACGTGCCCCAAAAACGCACATAAAAGTGAGGGGGGAGCGGAAGGGTCCTGGCTGACACGATACGATAGGTGTTCTCTGATCTCGATGCCGCCGGTGCTGGGAGGCGTTTTGCACACCTCCAGTGTGTAAAATGGAGCTCGTATGTCTCTCACGTCAGGTTCAGGGCTTATCGCTTTAACTGGAGTCGGGTTATTGGAGCCAATATTTGCGTTAGATGGCTCGCTGGAATCATAAAGTAGGGTATTGGGTTGTGTTAAAGCAACTGAGCTCATATTGGCAAAGCCTGGCAGTTCTGACTTGGAACTGTTAGATTTACGTAGTTTTTTGTCTTGAGCCTGACCCAAATCACCAGCATTTGGGGACAAGAAATGAATTAAGTCTTGTCTCTGTACTGACTAAATCCCTGGCCTCTGCTGAGCGTACCATTAACAGAGCCAGCAGTGGTCATGTCTTTCCTTGAGACTATCATAAATTGCATTTATTAATGGCAGATTATATAAATTTCAGCCAAGTCTTTATCAGCACTTAGGCCAGACACCAGATAAACAGTTGGCCGCAATTCTGGCCTCTCATAAAATTGTACATGAAACTTGAACTCCGTTTTGCGGTTTAAACGCTTGAAAAGCGAGCTGGTTCCTCAGCGGTGCAAACTGGGGGTGCTGCCCGAAGCCAGAGCCGTTCCGCGGCCGTGGATCTGAGGAGGATCCCGCTCTGGAGCTCCCGAATAAAGCCAAGTGACCACTCGTGTGGTGTCACCATCGGCGAGGGACACCAGAACCGCTCCGGCAAAGTCAGCCAGTGCCGCCTTTCTGCTCTTTTTCTGGTTTGTTTTGTTGGTTTTGGGTTTTTTTCTTCAAGTCTTTGAAATATTTTTTGACATCTGCTCTTCATTACACAACAATACAGCTGTCCTTTTAGGAAAAGAGACATTTTTCATTATTCGTGTCAAAGTTAACAAACGCATTTTAAAGTGCCCCACAGTAACTGCAAGGGATTTGCTTTCAGGTGATTTGGCTGTACAGCCGAGTCCAAATACAACACTGTTTTCTGTTCCATGTCTACGTTTACCTTGGTCACAACTAAACCCAGGTTTTTATCGGAGCTCCTGGGTTTGTTTTTTATTTAAGAAATACCTTGACTTCGTCTGGTCGGTAAAAGCGTTTTGCTTGTTCTTTGTGGGGGCAACGCGGTTGCGTTGGGGCTCTTCCCTTTCCCATCAGAGGTGTTGTGTGAAGTTTTTGGACAAGAGGGGTCTGAACTTGGCAGGTCCCGCTTCTGTAAAAGAAGGCTAGGGGTTGTTTTTTGTGTTTTAGGAAAGTTGTTGAGCTTTTAGTGAACAAGGATAGGGCAACATTTTCTACCGAAAATACTTGTCATCTTGGCATTTCAGTTGTTTCTTGATATTTCCAATTCTTCACTTCTAGTTTTGTGTATGTAGCGGGAGTTTTTCTGATCTCTGGGACGGTCAGAGAAGATTGTAACCTTTAAAATATGAATTCCCCTTTTAACACTGCCAGAAGTTTCTTCTTTTTTTTTTTTTTTTTAAAAAAAAGCTGTATTTATGGGCAACAAGGTAGTTTCCTAAAGCACACAACCACTTTCGATCAGGGCAGCTAACCTGGAGCTGTGCCTGTGAGTCAGTGAGGGGATAGCTGAGATTTTTCTGTACCCTTGACAACTTCTGAAAATGTGATCCCAGGCCTTCCAACCTGTGTTGCTGCGTCTTTTTCGAAGAGAAAAATAAAACAGATGAGCAAGTAGGAGCGAAAAGAATTAAAGTCATCTGTAAAAATATATGGAGGGCAGTCTGTAACTAACCCACACCCTGCGAGCTGCAGAGCTGTGCATAGCAGTGGAAGTGTCTGTGATGTTTATTTATTTAATATTTAATACATTAATATTTAATTAATTTATTTAATGTATCTTTATTCTCAGCCACGGGCAGAGTCCAAGCCTGGCTTTGTGTCCTGGAGAAGAAATTGCGGGTTTGTACCCGTAGCGAGTTTGTTCTGGTTCTCGTTCTGGATGCGGCCGGGTGGAGGGTTGGAGCGGCCCACCTGATATTCTGTGATGCAGGGGAACAGCTGAGCTGAGTTTTCTAAAAAACTGTTGTTAATTAGAGGTACAGAAGCTGGCTAGCAGCTCTGTTACTGAAGACTCCTAATAAATTCGATCCCTCTTTTCCAGTAAAAAGCAAATGTTGGAAAAACACTGAGAAAGCTCCTGTCCTCACAGGGCAGAGGAGCTTTAGCTGTAAGGAATGTGGCTTCCTCATCCCCATCCGAAGCATTTTGATAAAATGAGAGACAGCGTGTCCCTGGGCTTGTGTTTCCCCGCTCAGGGCTGCAAGTCTGCGCTCTCAACATACCCGAGGCTTATCTTCCAGGCACGGGTGGCAGCGGCTGCCCCGCGAGCCCATCCGCTTTCGGGGGGTTTCCGTGTCCTGACCCTCGCACACCCGATGGCAAACGAGGGCGGTTTGCTCTGAATTTGTAGCGCGGCAGGGTGCAGCAGGACAGTGCCCAGAGCCGCAAGGCTGTGAGCTGGCTCCCTTTGGCTTGTTCCCGGTAGTTGAACAGTATTTGCTTTATTTTATAGTGCTGACAGCTGCAGTTTCGGAAGAAAGGCCGAGCTCTGGACTCGTCCCAGCCCCGAGCGGCTCCAGGCGGGGTGGGTTCTGCGCAGCTCTCTCTGGGCAGCCCTGGGTGCTCTCTGACCTGCGATGGGGGCAGCCCCTGGTCCAGCCCCCCCCGGCACCTCTGTGCTGTGTGTTCCTTTGGCCAGGGGTCGTTCCTGGGCTCCATCCTAACAGCCCTAACGCAGGATGGCAGCGTTTGTCCCCAGGGCGATGCGTTACCTGCCGCCAGCCTGTGCTTTTCCATACGCTGCCGTTCTCTTCAGGATCGGTGCGGTTTACTCCAGACATCAGGATCAGTTCAGGCCTAATCACTAAAGCTCTCATATCGCTGCGGTGGCTCCGGAGTTGTATCTGCGGGCTGTAGTGTTGCATCAAACTGCTTTTAAAGATTATAGCGCTTCTGTGCTTTCAGGGGCCCGTTTCGTAACTGTTTGCAGAAATCCTTTTGGTACAGCGCTGCAGCCCGAGGAGATAACTCCACAGCCTGAGCTGTTAGCGTGTTTTTATTAAGCAGCTCGTTCTGATGATGATGAGAACGTAAAACACATTTGCTTTTTCTTCCAGAATAACAACAGGCAGTTTAGTTTCTTGGGAAAATAACTGTGTCAAACATGCTGTTCACAAGTCATGGAGCGGAGGGCGGGAGGGAGGAAGACTTGCTATTGACTAATTTACAGGATGCTCTAATCGGCTCCAACATTTAAATAAGCTTCTTTTCATACGTATATTGGGCCATTTTCGGTACTAAATGGCTCCATTAAATGGTTTTCCAGGTCTTGAGCTGGCCAGAGAGCTATTAAAGTCAACAGGGGTTTCGCCTCTGTAAGAAACGGAGCATCAGTTCTTCTGCCAGGTGAAATTCATCATTCAGCAAAAGTTAAACTCTTGCTCAGAGTATCCAGCAAGCTGATGTAAACAAGGACATAGAGGCTCTCAAATCCTGCTGAGCTGGTTTCGCAGGGGTAATGTCTTCCACAGCAGTGAAATCGGTTCCGTGGGTAAGCGAGCGGGGAACCTCATCGGGGACAGCGCGGGATGGAGCGGGACGGCCCAGAGCCCCGAGCAGGTCCCCTGTTCGAGGAGAGGGAGCGAATTCTGCCAGAAGCAAACGCAGATGGCATCTTCATAGCCTCCCTGAGCCTGCTGTGCTTACAGCTCCTCTCCAGAGACCAGCAGGTTGCCTTGGCAGGAATGCCCTGTGCGTCAAGTGTTTTTGCAAACACACAGAAGAACAAAAATCTTCAAAAATACCTTAGAAAAGGATTGGAATTGCAAAGGTTGGAGGTGATTTGGTTGTGATTAGGTACAAATCCCCAACTGGAAAAGAGCCTCTCCAGCAGGCTGGCTCTTACCAGAGTATCTTAGTGCTTCCTAGAGTAAAGATCAAGAGTTAAATGTAACTTATTTTTTCCTGCAGAAATGTCGGAATTTTTTTGGTTTCCCAGAACTGTGAAACTAATTTGGCAATTAAACACTGAATTGGTGGGGAAAAGGGGGACAACCACTTGGTGTTCTTTACTAGCAAAAGTTGTTGGGTTTTTTTTATGTTGTCATTTATTTGAAAAACAAAGATAGTAGCTAAACCCATCTATTTAAAAGATTGGGGTTTTTTTTTCATGGATAGCTTTTTCTTTCAAAAACAAAACCCAAAACAACCTAGCGTCGTGTTTCTTACGATGTAAATGAACGTGGAATGTGTTACTTAGTGAAGTTTCACGCACACGCCAATCGATAATTTAATGAATAGCTGCTGAGCTGCGATAGGGCTGACCTGGAAGAGCTGTGCAGGGCGCGAGGGGCCCGGTTCCAGCCAGGACGTGTAGGTGTGAGGTGGAGAGAGAACTCCAGTCTCGGTCTGCAACTCCTGGAAGGGCAAACAGCACCCGGCGCTTGCTTGTGCTTTCATCAGGTGCTTGGTTTTTTATTTACCTCCAACGCAGATGTAAAACTAGATACAGGAGGTGATTCCTCCTATTTGTTGTTCTTTGCTCACTTCGTTCAGTTTGCGGGGAACTGGGGGCGCTGGGGCCCCGGCTCTGTTGCCGGCTGTGCTGCCGTGTCTGCTGCCCGGGAGAAGGGGAGCTGGGAGCCGCCTGGTTTGGTGGCAGGAGCTCTGTGGGGACGGTCCCGCTCTGCTGCATGGCCTGGCTTAGGGAAACGCGTTTGATGGGGCTCTGTGCTGCCGGTGTCCCCCCGGGAGCTGGGCTGTGCTGGGACAGCCGTGCCGTGGGATCTGCTGAGCTGCGGGGTCTTGGGGACAACAACCATTCCTGAAATCCTGTGGGAGAGCGTTACAGAGAAGAGGATATGGACTTCCACCTATCCTCCTGAAACACGGGGCCCCATAACCTGACTGTGAGGTGTCTGTCCACCTGTGGATGTGGTGTTGGTGTTGGAGAGAGCAATCCGGCAGTGACGGGGACCTTGGCCGAGCACACAGGTGCTGAGCAGAGGTACAAGGCTGCTCTGCCCTCCCGTGCCATCTCGGCCGAGACCGCGCGCTCTCGATTCCTTTTCTTTTTCCTCAATAGAACCCCAGAATGTCAGGGTTGGAAGGGACCTCGAAAGCTCACCCAGTGCAATCCCCCGGAGCAGGAACACCCAGATGAGGTCACACAGAAGGTGTCCAGGCGGGTTTGAATGGCTGCACAGAAGGAGACTCCACAACCTCCCTGGGCAGCCTGGGCCAGGCTCTGGCACCCTCACCATGAACAAGTTTCTTCTCATCTTTCAGTGGAACCTCCTGTGTTCCAGTTTGCACCCATTGCCCCTTAGGACCTTTGGTTCTTGCTGGGCTGTATTTAGGAATAGCCACTGTTGGCTGCAGAGTTTCAGTGTGAGAGGTGCCCTCGCTGCCACAGCTCGCTCGGAGGCATCCGCACGCACCTCCTGGGCTCCTGCAGCCCCTGCTGGTGTCCTGCTCTTCTAAACCTCAACAGCAGCCTGTAAACCTGGGGCGTTTAGCAGGGCCTGTTGCGATAGGACAAGGGTGACGGTTTTAAACTGGAAGAGGGGAGATTGAGGCTGGACACCTGTGGGTGGTGAGAGCCTGGCCCAGGTTCCCAGAGAGGTGGTGGATGAACCATCCCTGGAGACATCCCAGGCCAGGATGGACGGGGCTCTGAGCAACCTGAGCTGGTGAAGATGTCCCTGTCATGGCAGGGGGGGCACTGGGTGGCATTTGAAGGCCCCTTCACACCCAAACCCTTTTGTGATTCTATGAGACCAAAGCTGCTGGTGATGCTGCTGCTCAGTGCTTACTCGGTGCAACGTGCACCCCAGGGGGCCCTGCTTTATGGCTGAGATTCCCAGATAATATTGCAGAAACTTTTTTTTTTTTTTCCCCTGATGTATTCCTCTGTGTTTGGGAGTTATCTCTAAATATAATTTATTATTGATGGGGAAAAAAAGCTGATTCTTGTAGAAAAGCAGTTTGTAAGGCAATGGGATTTGTTTATGGGCAGTTGTTTTCACTATGTGGGTTGGTTGCACGGCCGATATCTGCTTTTATCTGCTCGTGTATCTCTTGATACAAACCTATCCTTTCTTGTTTATCACTGCTATTATGTAGTCAGAGAGTGATTTTTCTAGTCTAGGAATTTCCTGAAGAGGTGGAGGTGCCTTTTGAAGAAATGCAGGCTTGGGGTTTCTGAAACGCCGGGTTCACCTCTGGAGGAAAAAAATGTTTTGTTCCTTTTCACTGGAGGCCTAGAGATGAGTTTTATGAGAGCCATCTGTCACCTCTCTCTGTTCATTCGGTCTTCCACAGCCACATTTAAGTGCTTGCGCCTTCCACCGATGCACAGCAACAGGAACTCTAAGAACTGTGGCGTATTGTTCAAATATCTGTTTTGAGAGTGAAAATTGGGATTCTGCCTCCTCCTACCGTTTCAGTTCCTCTGTGTGCCTCTCACCATGCGTCACAAGGCAGAGGTGATGGGTGACATGCGGGATAATGTGCCGGCGCTGGCCGGGGGTCCCGGTGCGCGGTACCGCAGGCAGCCCCACGTCCCGGGGCTGGAAGCTCGTCTCCCGGTGACTCTGCACGCCGGGGTACGGCAGAACAGCAAAAGGAGCCGTCATCTCTGGTAAGGACTTTTCCAAGTGCCCGTGAGACCGAGGGTGGTGTTGGTTGGATGCAGCACTTGGGCTTGTGGTGCTGGGCCCTGTCGAGCCTTGCTGCGCGGGCTGGGCTCAGCTGCAGTTGGCGCTTGATTGCATGAATTCAGTGCGGAGCTGGGGGCCCTGCCGGTGGTGGGGACCCAGGGCCAGCTCTGCAGCGATTCACCAGGCAAAACACCCATCCCAGGCTGGAACCGCTGCCCTTCACACACGAGGAGGGGCTGCACACACCCTCCGCGAGCATTTTCCCTGCTCAGCCCCTTGGAACGGACGCAAGAAGTTTCCAAGGGTGTTCCCGTGTTACTGTGTTTTTCCCTGTTTGGGTTACCAGATGATCGCTCCCGCAGCGTCTCTCGCAGCCCTTTGCTCGCAGGCGCTGCTGAGGACTCTGAGGATGCCAAAAGTGACCTTCTCCCCATCTCCCTCTGCCCCCCAAGCCATGGGCGGGTTGCTGCCCCTGCACGCGTGGCCACTCTGCAGAGGGCTCCTCGGAGCAGGTGTTACCATCAGTTTACTCGGCATGTTTATACACAACGAGCAGCTTGCGGTCCTGCTGGCCTTTTAACGGGAATAAAACACTGTGCTCCATTGCTAATTCCTCTCTTTTCCCGCTGCTTGGCCAGGGTGGGACGGGGATGGCTCCGCAGCCCCGTCCTGCAGGGAGCTGCCCCCCGACCATCGCCGGGGTCATTCCCGCTCACATCCCTGTCCTGCTCCCGCTGGGACGGGAGGGGACGGGACGGGAGAGCCACCTCCCGGGGAAGGTGCTGGGGTGGGAGCAAGCAGCATGGCTATTGCTGCTGAGATACCTGCTTTGGGCCTCTCTTCCTTCTGGCAACACCCGTTTTGTGCTCTCCTGCTCCTCCCAGCCTGGCCAGAGGTTGGGCTGGCTCAGCGCACACGGGCAAAACATCATCGCCGCTCGGCTTTTTGAAGGACGAGGCTTGCTGTCGGTGACTGATAGTGATACTGAGCCCCCGGGTCACCTTTGCTGAATGTCACCTTGCGCAGGCACCGCTGCAGCATCGCTGTGAGCAGGGAGACATCTCCTGCCCAACCTTCTGATGTAGCGTTTGGGGCTGGGATCCCACAGCAGGGCTCTGGGGCTCTGCTCTGCCCCGGGGAGCCCCAGCTGACCCAGGACCTCTCTGACCGCAGCACAACGCGGGGATGGGTGCCAGCTTAGCACAGGAATTTCTCAGCCTGTCGCTGGTGCCTCGCAGCCAGAGCGCACAGGAGAACTGCAGCCACTTTTCAAAACACCAGATGCTCTGTTGTTCCCTTGCCACCGCGGATTTTTCCATGGCCGCAGCCCTGGCCCAGCAGCCTGCTGGATGCTCTGTGTGCTGTGCCTCGGCTGCCCCGCTGGTCCAGCACCTGTTTCTGTGCAGAGACCTTCAGGTCAATGAGTCCCTGCTCCTCCTCGTTTGGAAGCACGTCCTGGTGAGAGGTGATTCGATGAAGCTGCACCAAGACATTCAGCAACAACACAGAGCCCATGGGCTTCGCGCCGCTGGCCGGGCGACTCACAAGGGCGTTGTTGTGGGGATCCCGAGGGGGAGGCCGGGCAGCAGAGCCCCCCCAGAGCCCCCAGCCCCTGCCCAGGGTGGCCCTGCAGGTCCTGGCTTGGCAGAGGGAGCAGCCGGGACAGGTAGGTGGGCAGTGCTGTGAGCATGTACTACATACGATGTCTACAGTATTCTGTATAACTTTTAATTAAATATTACGATGAGAGAAAGTTTTGGGAGAGTGGGTTAATTTCAAAGGCATCGGTAAAGAATTATTACCGCTGTTTTCCTGGGTTATTTATGATTTGAGAACACTATATGTTATTTTTTGCTATAATGCCTTACATAAACAACCTGTGTGTCGTTGCAGCAATTCCTTTTCCCTGAACCTTTGCATTTTGCTTCCTCCTGTGACACCCACTTGGGGAACCGTCTTGCTCCCAGTGCCAGCCCAGGACAGCTGTCCATCCCAGGCACAGGTCCCTCTTGCCCTGTATAGAGGTAAGGTATAGGTAAGTATATATATATATAGATAAGTATATATAAGGTATAGAAAGTATAGAAATTAGTCAGGATTAAAAAAAGAAAACAGGCTGCTTCTCCCCATAGCCTGTGGATTTACCAGAAAGTGAGTTTTTCAAGCACAAAGGTTCTTGCTCCACTCCAGGAAAAGCCTAATTTGGTGCACCAGGAAGATTTTTCACTTGAAATGCAGCTGATGTTCTCATGCTGCCATTCATTAGTAGAGATGGGCTGACTTCTTACTACTTAGATTTGATTTTTGTTTGGAAACAGTAGGAGGAAAAACGTGCCCACTGTGAAGATTTGGTTCACACGAGTCGGCGTGTTATTTCAGCTGCAGAAGTTGCGTGATGAATTCACAGCGGCTTTCCCAGATGGAAATCGATACCGGTGCGTGCCACCGGCGTCTGGGACGGGCTCTCTTGTAGCACGACACCCCACGCCGAGCTGCCGGGCATATTTTGTTTGCTTTCTGTTTTTTCCTGATGTAGTCAGAGCGGCCACCCAGGGTGCTGGGCATCCTAGACAATCCTTTAAAAATGCGTCAAACAGATTTGTTGGTTTCTCTGAATTAAATCAAATGGCCCTGCGATAACATTAGCCCGGCTCTGTAGATGTAAGTGGCATTTAAAGCTTTACGCAGTGAAGGGTGCAGCGCTGCTAACGAACTTCATGTTCTGTGGTTTTCAATCCGAGTCTCTCTGCCCTTCCCTGCTGCTGATGGTTTTCCTCCCCTCAGGACTGAACCCAGCTAATTAACCTCGGTGCCACTGCTCATCAGCGCATCCGCGGAGCCTGCGGAGCTGCGGGGGTGCAAAGACTCGCCCCAAAATCCAGGCCATGCTCCTCCGAGCCCTTCAGGTTACAGGCAGAGGAAGGTGGGTGCATGATGTTCCCCAAGACATTTTTGTGTGTTTCTATCTCTTCCTCCTCTTGCTCATAGTAAATAATTGCTATTACAATAAATAATTAGATGTTGCCTGAAATATTTGGACCTTGTGATACAAAATCAGTGCATTCACTGCAGAGCTTTTTTTTTTTTTTTCTAAAAGGCAAATTACTCTTCAACTTCCCTTTTCCTTACAGATCACCATAAATTCCTCCGTTGTGTCAGAAGGGCTTCCTCTCCCCACGTTCCTCAGCCCCGTTCATCAAATGCTCCCGACATGTGTAGCCAAGTGCATCAGACGCAGGAAACGCTGGAAGTGGCTGCAGACGCTGGACGCCCCAGGCAGGCTGCCATCTCCCCAGGTGGAAAGATTATAATAATAACTCTAATAATATGATAAATAATATAAATAATAATATGAGCCAGCAGTGTGCCCAGGTGGCCAAAAAGGCCACCAGCATCCTGGCTTGTATCAGCAATAGCGTGGCCAGCAGGACCAGAGAAGTGATTGTGCCACTGTACTCAGCACTGGGGAGGCCCCACCTTGAATCCTGTGTTCAGTTTTGAGCCTCTCATCATGAGAAGGACATTGAAATACTGGAGAGAGTGCAGAGAAGGGAACGGAGCTGGTGAGGNGGCATTGGAACAGGCTGCCCAGGGCAGTGGGGGAGTCACCATCCCTGGAGGGGTTTGAAAGGCATTTGGACGAGGTTCTTAGGGACATGGTTTACTGCTAGAGTTGGGTTATGGTTGGACTCAATGATCCTGAGGGTCTCTTCCAACCAAAATGATTCTAAATAATAATGATATAATAGGAGCAGCACAGAGCAGCAGGTAAATGCAGTGTGTGAAAAGGGCGCCTTGTGGGGTGGCTCCACAGCTGGCACCTCTCTCGGTGACGTTGATGGCGCCTTTGGCTGGGCCCAGGTGCAGCGGGAGATGCTGCAGGTGCCCTGGCACTGAGGGAGCTGCAACGTTGCCTTGAGGAAACATCCGACTGCGAGCAGTTTTGCTGTGAGAGGCGCAGGACCGGGCGTGCTGCAGCGCGGGGCAGAGATCTCCTTTCTTCTCTCGGGAGTTTGTAGGGGTTTTACATGGGAGAAGGACAGAGGGGCCAGGCAGCCTCTGCAGCTGGGGAAGGAAGAGGAAAACCAGGAATGAAAAAAAGCCCGATAACTAAGTACCCTCCTGATTCCTCTCCTGGATAAATTACTTTGTCTTCTCTCTGCTGTTTTTGTCATCCTCCAGTGTATCTCGCAGCACGTGGAAGGAATAAACTGGGTGTGAAGACTGGGGAAGGAGCCCGTGGTGCTTTCCCCGGGAGTGGGACAGAAAAGCCTGCGACTTCCAGAGGAGATGAGGCGCAGGAAAAAAAGGTGAGGAGCTGATGTAGTGGCTGAGGGACAAGGGAGAAGAAACAAGAGGGGACAGCAATGGTTTGTGGCTATTTAATTGCAGGGCGGGCAGAGGACACCAGGAACTCCGAGCTGGGCACCTCCTGACGTTGGGCAGCCAGCCACAACGGATCATCCTTGCTCAAAGGGCATCTGTAGCCTGGGCTCACCCAGGCAGGGACCAGCGTCAGCAAAGGAAAACGGAGGCCAGTGGAGAAAGCTACCTGAAGATCACTGTCCGCTGCCCACAGCTGTTTGACGCCGTGGTGTGATCAAGGCGCTGCCGTTTCAGTGTTGATCCTCAGCAGCTGGTGAGTTCTCCATCCTGCTCCACTTCGGGGTCTGACACTCCTTAGTTGAAGTTGTAGTGGGTGGATGTTTTGGGTAATGCTATTTTCCATAGCTGGTGTGTGGGTCTGTATTAACAGCTCTCCCTGCGAGGAGGGTAAGGACCGTTTTAATCTTGCTGCTGCTGAGAAGGCAGAGGACTGGGCTAGAGCTGTAGCTTGTGAGGAACGACTGGGTGGTTACAAACAGGCCCAGGGAATGAGCAACAAGGCACCAGCCCCGTTTGGGAGGAAGGGTTAGCCCAGCAGGAGCCCAGCCCCACAGCAGGGTGCCTGCAAACCTCCGCAACACAAACAGCAGGGAGTTCATTCATGCAGAAAAAGATTTCTCTGACCTTATCTAGCCTCACACATTCACTGCCCCTCTTCATTTAAACAATCATGGTGGGAGTGCTCTGCCTGCGCCGGAAAAATCCATCCTTCCCCCGCTGCTGCGCTGCAAGAAGATGCTCTCTGTTGTGCTGCTATATGGTGGGTCTCCTGGGTCCCTACCACTAAGGAAAATAAATCTGTTTACAAGAAACAAACAGCTTTGCATAAACTACAGCTATAAGCTGCCAAATTTGTGTTCTTCCAGCACAGAAACGCACATTTCCCCCCTCCATAAAGCGCTGCGTTAACAGCAGCCACGGTGCGGCTCCAGGGGCGTGTGGTTATGAGATCATGTCACTCGGGAACAGAAAGCACCAGACTATGCCCTGTGTCTTATAAAGACAGATGTCTGACGATTATCTCATGATAACCATCAGAGTTCCTGCTGTAATGATACTCTTAATAATTTATCCTTCAGAAGCTTTTAGGCTGGGATCACCCTGCGCCCGGAGCCGGAGCAAAGCGCTGTGCTCAGGGTCTGCTCTGGAAACAGTCACCGAGATCCTGGCGCTGTGTACGTAGAGCATGAAAAGATGTAGCTGTGATGTGTTTCAAATGATGTGTGTAACCAGAAAGCCAGATAATTCCTAGTTAGGACGATAGACAGTAATGCTCAGACCACTAATATCACTAAATATGGTTGCACGAGATTGAATAAGAATACCCTTATTGTCAACCATGTTTCCTTTTTTATTACCAGATAATACAGTAATGCATTATTATAGTTCTTTCTGTATGGTTCTTCTTTCTATATGTTCATCACCTAGACTTTAGGAAGGCTGCAGTTGCAGCAGCAGTGGAAGCACATGGGGAAATGACTCATCCCCCATGGGCTAGACAGGGATTTTTTGGCCCAGCAAACCACAGGAAAACTCACACAAAGGTGGAGCGTTGTGTTATTCGGGGAACAAAATGTCACAACGAGTGACTGCTTCAAGTTTAGTCTACTTTTTTTAATAGGCTTGTAGGCTGTGAAGAAAATGTACTTATTGTTGCATGGCAAAAGGTCGAGTGTACTGAACACCTCCAGCTGCGAACGGTCTGAAGGATGCTGCAGTCCATGTGTGCCCTGCTCTCCTCTGGCTCTGGAACCAGGGGCTGGGTGGAGTTTCCAGATGCAGCAAAAAGCTCCTTTTTCCTTTGTGCTTCTTCAAGCTCCCCCCCTGGTCCCACCAAATGTCCTGGACGAGGGACAAGCACCATTGGATGTGGCTTCCAGTTGTGTAGGTGTGTGCTTAGGGACATGGTTTAGAGGTGGACTTGGCAGTATTGGGTTAAAGGTTGGACTCCGTGATCTTAAAGGTCTTTTCCAACCAAAACAATTCTATGATTTCCTCTTCCAGCGCTGTGCTCGCAGGGCCCGTCGGGAGGGATTGCTGTCAGCAGTGGGGTTTGCACTCTCGGTAGTCGTGGCCAAGCCAAGTCCTGGTGATACAAAGGCGTTTCTCTGCACTTTGCAGTAACTTCCAGGTGCATCCGAACTAATCCGAAGCAAAGCTTGTTTCAAGGGTTGGTTTAGTCCCTGTGGGCTTCCAATAAATCCTCCTTCAACGGAGGGCTGCAGTATCTGCAGGGGAGCCTGGGGTGTCCCTGAACCCTCAGAGTTTTAGACCGAGCTTGGAGAACACGCATCCTTCACCTGAGGGACCTTGGTGTCAGACAGACCGGTTGTGTTTGCCCCTTTGTTTGCAGAGCTGTGAGGTGGGCCGGAGGGGCCCGGGACGGGCAGCGCGGGGCGGCC
The DNA here is from genome assembly GCA_013399365.1 of Pampusana beccarii. Lineage (NCBI taxonomy): Eukaryota > Metazoa > Chordata > Aves > Columbiformes > Columbidae > Pampusana > Pampusana beccarii. Next base: position 694,082 of record VWYH01001506.1, read on the forward strand.
GCGTCTCCATCCCACCGCCAGCCTTCCCCTCTGCCTGCAGGAGCTCTGCGCCTTCTCCCCGTGACGATTCCCCACAGAAAACCCTCTGCTTCTGCGCAGGACTCAGGAGCAATGCAAAATCTCTTCCCAGAAATCAGGCTGCGTGTTTTTGTGCATGCTTGTGCCAAGTTTTGGCCCGAAGAGAGTTTTTACACCTGACTTACAACCTGCTGAAATAATTTTACTATGGAAGCAGTGACATAACTTTAAAGTAATGCATATAACGGCTACAACACTGGTGGTTTATAAAGCTTTTATGAGGTGCGTATAGAGGAGGCGACATCCCCAGAGCGGCAGAGCTGGCTGTTCCTGGCTGGGACCCTCCAGCCGGGCCCGGGTGGCTGCAGGGTGCTGGTGGCAGCCGCTGTGACAGAGGGTTTGTCACACAGCAGAGCTGGGACCTGCGAACGGGGCGACAACACGCGCTGGAATAGGTGACAGCAATTGCTGGTGGGAGCTGTGCTGCACGGACCGGTGGGAGCGTCCCCCAGAGAGCACGGGAGCCCTGAAAATGGAGCTGAGGGGAGGCTTTCTGATCTCTGAACTGCCTGAAAGGAGCTTGGAGCCAGGGGGGTCGGGCTCTGCTCCCCAGGAACAAGCGCCAGGAGCAGAGGAAACGGCCTCAAGTTGCACCAGGGGAGGTTGAGGTTGGATCTGGGAACAATTTCTTCCCCAAAGGGCTGTGGGGCATTGGAACAGGCTGCCCAGGGCAGTGCTGGAGTCACCATCCCTGGACGGTTGGACAGACGGAGATGAGGTTCTCAGGACATGGTTTACTGCTAGAGTTGGGTTATGGTTGGACTCAATGATCCTGAGGGTCTTTTCCAACCAAAATGGCTCTGTGATTCCTCTGAACAGTCAGGGAACTCTGGAGCATCTCTGGGGACCAGATTTTAATTAAAATGTAAAACTGTGTCTGTTACAATCTTGCATTGTTGCTATTAAGAGGATAAAATCTCCCATTATCATGTAATTTCTGAATGTGCAGAGTCATAGCTAAAGACGGGTTGGTGACAAGAAAGAGGGTTTTTGGCTAATTGGTCGCTAATTCATGTATGGGTGGTGTTCAGCAACCCATTTGCATGGCAGAATCTGTAAAGATGAGGTCCTGTTTTAAAGCTGAAAAAATGCCTTGGTGTTCCAGCATTACAATTCAGAAATTGTCCTAGAAAAGAACCGATATGCCTTTTTAGAAACATTTTGTTTCTATTGCAGGTATCACTACTGTGTGAGAAGGCAGCCTGTGTATCAGTATTTTTTCAGTTACTTGATGTTCAGAAATGACTGATTCAGAAGCCCTGACCCAAGTGTCAATATGAGCAACACAGCATCTTCAGTTATATCTTAGCTTATTTCTGCAGGGTGTCTTTGTGCTGCACAGGTTGTTCATCCGCAAAACCAGATGTAAACGGGTACTATATTTGGAACAAGCATCTAATTTATCTAAAAATGCGACCAAAGAAATTAAAACCTTGGCCATTCGGGGCGCTGAAATGATATTCCTGGAGGGACTGGTGGCTCTGAATTAACTGGATGTCGTGGAAGAGAGAGAGCAAATGGTCACTTGTAGAGAGTTCACATGTGTAGTCTACAGGGTGAGAACAGGAAACGGAGCCCAGATTGGAAACGTGAACAAAATACGTGGTTTTTAAAACCCCCGTGGGTCTCAATGCTCTCCGTTACTTCCCTGATGTTCTTTGGAGCTGGTGAAAAACAGACCTGTAACACAGCTGGGTGGGAGATGGCCAACACCAGCAGTATTTTGGCCTTGGGTATAACAGTCTCAGTTCTTTCATGTTCTAATATTAAATACAAGGAGCACCTGTAAACTTAGTTTAAAAGTTACATATTAGTTAGCCGAGATGGGACTGCTGTACAAATCCAATTTATTATTTTGTAATTGCTACTGTTAATTAGAATGGCAAGGTATGACATTCCCTGAGTAGATTAATCAATAATTTATTACTTTTTTTTTAAATTCAACAAACTTTTTTTTATTTAAACAGAAATTTGCGGAGGACTTCTTGTGACACAGAGGACTTTGCGGCTGGTGGAGCCACTCTGGGTTTGCTAACGCTGCGTTTGAGCTTAGCCGCGGCTGTTATTGCAAATACCAAAGCAACATCTGCTGCTTACCAGGTAGCTGAACTGCTTTTTCGCTATTTTCCCCGAACGCTGGTTATTGTGGTGGAATGAGTGGTTGGGAAGGTTGAAACGGAGAAACAAAAGAAAGTTGTGGCAAACGTTTCAGGTTGAGGAGATGTTTTTCTTCAAGCCACCCGAACGCAGCCAGTCGCGATGGCGATGGAGGGGTGAGGAGATGCATTAGACAGGTGGCACGGGGCGGTTTTTGGGGGTGTTGCAGGGAGCTGGCTGTGCCCTGCATGGGTCGGGGGGGAAGGAGCCCAGGCAGCTCCTGTGAACCCTTTTCCTCACCTGTGCAAGGCGCCTGGAGAACCAGAGGGTGGATGGTGCTGGTTTGGAGTGGTTTGTCTTGCAGCCTTTAGTGAACACAATTAACACACGCTGCGGTGTTAGGCCCATTAAGAAAATAGCATTTTCCATTTATTTAACCCTTTTCGTTACACAAATGGCAGGGGCTCATTGTCTTAACTCTGAACCAACTCACAGTAAATCAGTGATGAAGATGGGACTGGGGAACTGATGGATGACAGCTGGGCGCACAAAACAAGGCTTTGAGCAATATCGTGAAATAATAAAGCACAGCACGGGAAAGCTTGGTGTTCCTTTCACAGAACCCCAGAATGTCAGGAATCGGAAGGGACCTCGAAAGCTCATCCAGTGCAATCCCCCGGAGCAGGAACACCCAGCTGAGGTCACACAGAAGGTGTCCAGGCGGGTTTGAATGGCTGCACAGAAGGAGACTTTGACAAAGGAGTTTGGATTCAGAGCAGAACTTCTAACCAAATGGTGTTTTCTCATTTCCAGAATCTTTTCCTACTGACGTACATACCGGCTGGAGGATGAGGTGGTTTGCGTCCTTCAGCTCTCAAGTAGCGTGTCACTGAATGACCGTGTGCAGTGAGTCTTCGGTATCTTTCCAGTCTTTAGTTTTTCTCAAATATTAACCCGACAGTTGCTTGATTATCAAGTCTTCTGCTTTTAGATAATTTAGGAGAAAAAATGTGCAGTTCGGACTCAAACTATCCCTTTTCAGCTCCAAGGTGCAAATAGAAACTTTTTCCCTACTCCTTCTCTTGGCCGGTGGTGGCACCGATGACTTGCAGAAATGTCCCCTCCTCACGCCCCCGGTGACGTGCCCCAGTTCCCAGTCCCACCCAGCAGCAGCTGCTGGACTGGTTTTGAGGGCTGTCACCTGTGTGGAGCCCAAGCTCCGTGCACAAGAGGAGCTTGCGATGGTTTGCGCGGGTCGTGTTTAAGCAGCCGTTTATTGCAGCCAGCTGTCACAGCAAGGCATTCACTGGTCTCTGTGTGAGCAGGTACTTGGTTATTCTCTCCTTATGTTTACTTGTGAACAGATTCCAAGACTATAATGGTTTCGATGCATGACACCACGTGGCCGTTCAGAGCCTGGGCTCCATCCGTTTGGTGGGCTTGTGGGATGGGATGGTGAGTGCTCAGCTTGCCGTCTTTGATCCTTTTCCCAGCGGCTAGAAACACCAAACGTTTCTCAAGTGTTCTATTTTCATTCTATATTTCTATAATTAATTGTGTCTTTCACCACTCGAAGTCTTGTCTAGCTGTCAGTCCTGGTGGAAGCCCCAGCCCTCACTGGTGTGGTTGGGACGTGCAGGGTTTCTGTGGGTGCCTCCATACCCGTAGCTCTGAAGTTTGTGGTGCTCATGCAGAGCTGTGCTCGTGCGGGAGGTTAAACTTCTCCGTAGAGCCTGCACGATCAGGAACGAGCATCCCAAGTTCCTGGTGGCAGAAGCTGCGTCCGTGTGGCACCTACAGCCGTTTGAAGGGAGACGGTCAAGTCCGATGGTACAGTGCTAAAACATCCACCTTTTCACAGATGATCTTCCACGGCTCGGCTGAGTGACCTGTAGCTAAAGAATCACGTATGAACTTGCGTTTCAGAGGGAAGTTCGTTTTGCTGTGCAGTCTAAATGCACCGGCGCTGCCTTGCCTCGCCTGAAGCACTGTCGGCTGTCACCGAATGTCACCGTGGTCATGTTGTGACTACCGAGAAGTCACCAGAGAAGCTGCTCGATGTTCTTCTGAGGAGCTGTTTTGAATTCACTGCTAAACAATGAGCAGAGGTCATTTTTGGTGAGGTTCAAATGGCCTATTTTTGTGCTATGGTGAATTTTAATAATTGCTGTAAGTATGCTATTAGTCAAAAGGAAGCAGAAAGAAACCCAATTATTGAACTAGACTGCTGTGACTGGAATCTATAGCTGATATATTAAAGCCCAACTGTCGTGCTTAATAATTAACTCAACCCGCTGGCAATCCTGGAAAAGAAAATGAACATTAATAATGAGTTAACTAATCATTATTTCTTTTTCTCCACACCATTAGAACAATATCCTGCAGTACATCAATTAAACAATACAATAATTTTACATCATATACATTCTCTGCTTTTGCCTGTACTCGTCTACCTTCTGTTTTCCCAACACAACTTCGATGTAATTACTGCTTTTCACAAAGTCTCCATTTGCTGCCCTGGTCTGTATAAGTATTGAAGGAGCTGTTACAGGATGCAAATACTATTTAAATTTTCTTTGTTTTCACCTGAACCAAAGAGGAATGATCCACCTCCAGACAGACACTGAGAGCACTCTCTACGCATTCAGAGTCTTCGAATTCCCTCAACTGCTTTACCAAGAGGATGGGGGCAGCAGGAACACCCCGATGAAGAGAAGAGGGTGTTACATGTGAGCATCTCTCTGGTGCAGCTCCCGGTGACGGCTGTCTCCGAAGCCATCGCTGGTGGGCCGATCCCAGTGACCCTCTGCTCGAGGGCCCCGTGCCTCCCGTGGCTGGGACAGGAGCAGCTTTGCATCCAGCCCGTGGTGAAACCCGAACTCAGCACAGCTCACCCACCTCCTGAAGCCAAATCCCGGCTTTCCCGTGCTGCACAACGAGCTGACTCCACGGGTTTTCCTGTCTCTCCATGCGGGCAGCAGCCAGCTGGCTGCTCGAGCAGGCACCTCCCCACACGGATGTTGTCTGGAAAGCCCCACCGTTGGCAGAATGGCTCCATGACCATGATTTTCCCAAATTATTTCAGAAACAAACCTGGTTTTTTTTAGTGATAAATGTTCTCACAGGGAGGATGGGGGGGTTTGTTTTAACACTGCCCTCAGTCTCCCATTGGAGCTACCTCAGGAGTCATTTTAATTTGGATCTTATCTCCCACATCTCAGCGAGCTCTGCCAACCTTGTCTGGAAAACCACTGTTTTGGCTCTGAACTCGCTAATATTTGCAAGGGAGTCTGAGAAACAGCAGAAACATTGCACAAATCCAGAGTGTAACGTGAAGTTATGGCAAAGCTGCAGATCCCCTGGTGTGTGCCCAGGGGGAGGAGAGCTGGGGGACACAGAGGGCTCGGTGCCCACCAGACGCCGTGGGATGAGCTGGATCCTTCGGTACATTGACCTCTTCTGTTTGATTATGGTTTTTATTTGAGGAGGAGGCTGAACTCTCCAAACAGAAACCTGGCCGTCAACAAGAGATCTCAGATGTGGGGTAGTGCCCACAGCTGGTTACTTGTCCCCAGTGGGCTGGATGGATTGATTTCTCTTGCCCTTGCTGTTTGGGATTAGAGGGCTGGATTTACAGACACATCTGTGTTTGAGGGATGGCTGAACTTCAAAACCACGTTTGTTTTTTGCATCCCATGGCAGCCGGTGTGTGCTGGGCCAAGAGCCTTCGCTGGGCACTCTTTGTCTTTGTGGTGTCCCCATCCCTTGCTCCCCAACCCGAACCCACGGGGGACATGGATGTCCTCAGCTGGGAGGGCAGAGGCAGGAGAGGTGGAGCCAATTCTTCTACTCATAAAACCAAATCACACTGCAACCATAGAATATTGTGTTAAAAAGGGGGTGAGGGACAAGGAAAAACCCCCTCATTGTGTTTTCTGGGACTTGCCGCTGCTGCAGTCCGTGTTCAAACTGATGATTTTGAGTGCGGTGCCCTTAAGGGCATAGAGACGGAACTTGTAAATGGAATTTTCTATATAGCAGTGCTATCATTCTAAACAGTTATTGAAAAAAAAAACTTATTTATGCTGTGCATTACAAATACAAGGATTTCAAGGGTTTAGCATATCGTGTCCTTTCATACATATAAAAATGGAAAATGATCCTAGATCACACGTTGCTGGTCTATGCAGAAGGCCTATGTAAGATTTGATGTAGTTCACACGCATTCTTGTGTTGCAGGGCACCTGCCGCTCACCACGTTTGTGTTCTGTGTGTTTAGCACCTCTCACGCTCGGGGATGGTGAAGTTAATTTTGGTCGGTCTCCTACCACACAAGGCCCTGACCATCCTCTTCTGCCTTTTCCAGCTCTCCTTGAGGGCCAAGGGATTTACTGGAGGTCGCTGAGGAGCAAAACGAAATTAACTTTGGACCTAATTTGGCAGCAGTGTTTAGAGAGCTGGGGGGTCAGAAAAAAAGGTTGATAGCTTTTCTGGACCTTAGGTCTCAATATTAACAGTTTTGTGTAGCACTGGTGATCTCTTGGCTATGTATTTTGGCTGCTGAACCGAGCAGGTGCCCAGGTCAAGGTGAGCCCGGGCAGCACCTGCGGCACCGAGGACACGTGTGCGGGTCTGCGGTCCCTCCTCTGCTCCCCCCTCGCTGCTCTGGGGCTGGTGCAGAACGTTTCCAGCTTTAGGTTTCAATGATTTTCACTGTGATCAGGGCTATAAGCAGGCACAGTGTTTCCCTGCGCCGCAGGAGAAGGGACACGTTGGGCACGTCCAAGTGACCCGTGGGGTGTCCCCACAGCATGGTGGCGGGGCCAGGAGCGCCCCTTGAGTTCTGACTGGGGGCATGGCAGGAGCGTCTTGTCCCCCTGGTCACAACCGCGTGTGCAAGCTGGGGCTGGGAGCGCGTCGCTACACCTGTGTCCGTAGTCCAGTCCCTGGTGCCTGTTTTGCTCCTATTTATGTGCAGCATCTGATGTGACACCGGCTTCTTGCTGGACTGTGCAAACAGCTTTTATAAGGCGTCTGGGAGCGGGTCCGTACCCGATAACGGCCTGTGAGCCGCCTGCACCGCGGCGCGAGAGGGGCTGGGGCAGTCGGGGTGACGCTTTGGGATGAAAACGCAGGAATTCTGTCTCTCCTCAGGGTGGGCGCCATGGATCATCCCGTGAAGATCGCTCTGATCCAGGCAAAGGCTGTTGTGCCGCTCTGGTCCCGTTCCAACGCACTGAGGGGATGGGGATGAGGATGGGGATGAGGATGGGGATGGGGATGGGATGGGGATGGGGATCCTCCCGTGCCCTGGATTCCCTCCTGGTCTCGCCACCCACCAGCGGGGCCACTTCATCGATTTTCTGTGGGGCGTTAAGCTCTAGCTCGGAGTTCCGGGTTTTCCAAGGAAATCCCGCTCCCTGTGAGGTTGCCCCAGAGGTCAGCGCCTCGTTAGCGCAAAAGCAACAGGAAAATGACTTCCAGCGCTCACCTTCCGTGCCTGCAATAAATTAAGCGATGAAATACCAGAAAAGCACCTACGAAAGAAGTTGTCCTGCAACTCGAGAAAGAAAAAATGAAGGAAATCCCTGGATTTATGAATTGGTAGTATGGCCGGGGGAGGAGGGGGTGCTGCTTTTGGATGTGGAAGAGACATCGAGGTAACTTTAGAATGAACGGCAATAAATGTGACTTGTCTGTATAACTTTCTGTAAAACTGAAGTCAGCTGTGTTAATATTCTGAACAGTTTGGAGCAAGTAAATGGCTTGCTGCATTGGAGGATATTTACTCACTAAGTTTCTGTAGATAAATCCCCCTGGTGCCTACGTTATCTGACAGTTTTTATTTTTCTATATTTAACAGGAACCAAAGTACAAGTCTTTACTTCAGGAACCATTGCCAAGGAGATGATTATTCATTAACTCTGGGTAAGGAAAAATGGGCTTTGCAACATCTAAGATCTCGGGGGGGAGTCTCTACATTAATTTCCTGTCAAATTGCTGTTGGTATTCTGTGTAGGCATTACTCCAAATTAATAATGCAAAATAACTAGAAAGTAGCTGAAACTCCAAGGAGAACACTGCAGTTTTTAGCCAGAATAGGTTTAATTGATATTGTTTGATGCATCCATTGCCCCTGATATCTGCTGAACTATTTCTGGCACGGGTACCTGAATAATTACTTCCCTGTGCACTTTTTATGGAAACTATAGCTATAGGACATTTTATGTCTCAATTAGAATTGGTGGAATAATAATTGCTAATAATGTGTTTGATTAATTTTCACTATCATTGTTGAACATATTTCTTATGAATAAATGCCTTCATTAATAGATCGGTTTCACAGAACATAAATGAATTATTTGGGATACTTCCCCCCATCAGTCTCTGAATAAATTAGTCTTGAATATTTCTGTTCATTAAACCAGCTGCATTCTATTAAGAAAACTACATAAACCATAGTTCAGGGGAAGACTCTGTAATTCTTTAAAAACCCACAGGGAATATTTCTCTCATACCAGCGCTGTTATAGATATAATCTTTTAACCTGGCCATGCTGTGCTCTGAGTATGAACTGTGGAAATCACCAGAATTTGGGGAATAAATAAGCTGGTGTGTCTGGAGCGCTGGGCCGTGGTGGGGGTGAGGGACTGGCCGAGGTTTGCAGGGGCTGGGTGGCCTCGAATAAGCCCTTTGCTCTCCAGGACCATGTTTCAGTGCCTCCCAGGGCAGCAGGACTCGAGCCCAGCCCTTTCCGAGGGGAGATTTTGGGATATTTGGGGATTTTGGGCTATTCAGAAACACAGGAGGGCTGGTGATGCTGTCCTTGCCTGTCCCAGAGCGAAATTCCCCCAGAATAACTGTACAAATTAATGGCTATTTGGCAATAAGAGCTGAAGGCAATTCATCCTCATTGCTTGAATCTTGGAAGAGTGTCTCATGCTAACAGTAGTTTGATAGTATCCACTGAAGCACATAGACCTATTATTATTTTTTGCCACAATTAAAGCAGGTTCACATTTGAGCATTTGGCATAGTCTCCTATAAATTCTCTACCTAATCACTTAAAAAGGAGCCAATATAATTTTGATTTTTAAACAGCAGTAATCCCTTCTTCGTTTCAAGGGTCTACTGCCTGGTTTTCATTCCTGTGACTAATCGTTCATCCATTTCTTGCTGATAAACGCCAGTTAGTGTGGTTGGTGGCAGGGATTATGGAAACCGTAAATGACTTCTCGTCTGTGGCGTTTCTTCACTTTGCAGTCCATCTGGCAGACGAAATTCCTCGGTGGTGCCGCGTGTCAAGGGATGAGAATGTCTTTGTTCCGGGCAGAGCCGCGGCACCGTCACCACTTCAAAGGTAAATGGAGAGCGAAGGGGCCCTAAAGCTCAGGGCTGATGCCCCACGGCATTGGGGCACGTGCTTGGAGCAAACTGTGTCTCCAGTCTCCTTGGAAGTCTAAGCCATAGCTACAGAAGATCTGGTTGACGATTTCTTTTTCTTTTCTTAAGGTGGTGATTGCTCAGGCTCTAATTGAATTCCCCTGTGCTCCCGCCAGCGCTGCTGCAGCACCTCAGCTTCTTCAGCTACAGTAAGAAGGGGTCAGCGATGGAGCGTTGTGCAGCTCCCGTGAAAAAAACAAGGCCAAACCCACTCCTTTTGTGTCGTAAACGCTGTCTTGGGATGTCTGGCACCATTTGCTGCTGTACGGGACGTCAGCTGCCTGAACGCCCAGCGCCGTACCGCAAAATTGCGGTAGAGGCCTTGAAGGCATTTCATGAAGTACTAACTCTAAAGAAAGTACCTCACTTTTTTTTTAATAACCGAGATTTTTCTCTTACATTCTTCTCATCCCCCAGGTACAATATATTTAATATAAAACTCGACGAGAACATGGAATATTGCCCGAAGGTGGTGGCTAGTGATGAAATACTATCCCGTGCTCCAGTAGATGCTTTTTGGTCCCCAAAGATTTGTAGGTTGGGCTGGTACACGTTTATAAAATATGCTCTTACAAGCTGTTGTGTTGTGTTTTTGGCACATGACATAACCCTGATTTTTGCATTACATTTTTAATGTCTTCCCTATGTAATTACACTCTATACAGTATTTTGTTATATCAAATTTAGATTGCTTTAATCATTCAATGAATATACTGAGGAGATGCTATTTACAGTGGTCTGAAAAATTTAGAGAGGTTTTGCTCTTTCTAATGGTTCCTAATATAATCTTACACATGAGAGACAAATTCTATCACTATATCAGTGTTACTAGTAAGCGACAAAACCAATGGGTGTTTAAAAAAGAGGTTATTTGGAGTCTGTGTCTTAGGAACATCAAGTGACATTTTTTAGAACATTTTGAACATTTGAGCATTTCTAATTATGGGTTTTTCCTGTGTCACTGCTTTTTCAGGACCCTTATTTGAATGAACAGACCAGTGGAAGGAGCAGCCAGCTACCCAGAAAGAGCTGAGAGTGATTTCTGCCAGTCTGCTTACCCTGGTGAGGACACGCTCACTGAGTCCTTTATGAGGGGCTCAGGATATGCAGTTTAGTAATTCATTTGTGGTTTTTACCCTCTGTTTTTTATAAGTTAAAATAGCAACATTTCTCCCAAATTTACCAAATCAGAATCAAAACCTGAACTCCAGTTGTTGGAAGAGGGGAAGTTCTGTTCGGTCAGGTGTTTGGTGGACTCTGTGATCCAGAAACAACGTGTGAATGAGGGAGAAACAACCAACCACCCAACCGTCCGTACTGTAATTCCATGGAATTACTTTGAGAAGTGGAATGTATTAAGAAATAAAAATAAACCAGGAGCGCAGTGATGCTGCGTAACCATCAGTTTTTAAGGCCTGGAGAGGCTTTGCAAGCACAGCTTCTGCTGTACCCAAACCGTTCTGCATGCTGCGATGTGAATCTCATGGAAGAGAACAGGGGAAAAAAGAAATCACTTGCAAGATGTTGTTGGTTCTGCGGCCTGCTTAGATAATGATACCATGATACGGACCTTTTGAGCATCATTCCACCTCCCTCCTCTCCAGCGAGCGAGGGCATCACTTGTCTCCTGGACTCGGTGTAACCGTCGGTCCTGAGGAGATGTAGGGAGGGTGAATTCCCAACCGTTTCAGCGCTGTTCGTCTGTCGCAATCCTCAGTTATTTTGGGGTAATATCTAAAAGAGGATCTTGTGAACATGTTCATTTGATGCTAACTCTCAAAGGAGTCTCCAGGCAACAAGGAAATGGCTGTGCTGCTTTCCACCCTCGCTAGAGACAAACCAGATATTTAATGGACGGCTAAAAGGAACAAATATTTTAAATTCATAAATACCAGTGAGAAGAAACTAGTTATGTAAGCTAAAAAGGCAGATTAGCATGAAATTAAGGAAAGAGGGAATTTACATTTTTGTATCAGAAGTATATTCACAGATGGACGTATCGGGCTGTGCTGAAAACTGATCAAAGTCAGCAGTTCCACTGCTAGGGGGGCCGCAGAGCTCTATATTCTGTTTTACAGCAATTAGAATTTTTTAATGTTTCTGTGTTGGCAGGAAAATACCAGAGTAGATGATATGCTGGATTAGTTGTTATTACGTGCCAACATTTGATAGCTAGTGTGGGATTTTGGAAGAGAAACTAGGGATATGCTATCAGCCCCATTGTAGTGTTGGAGTAAATGGGCTCTTGTTGTTTTTTTTCAAAGTGAATAAAAGTGGGAGGAAAACTAGCTTGCCAAGAGGAATAGTTAGCAATTAATGAAAAATAGCTTTGCTCTTTGTAGACTTTACAGATGCGAGGATGGAACCGGCGTTTTTTTGGTCCTGATTCAGCAGGTTCGTGCGGGTCACACGATTCACAGCACAAAGCCTTGGCCTGAGCTGCGAGAGCCACCGCGGGAGAGCGCGGGGCCGCCCCAAGCCTTTGGTCTCAGCGTGCGCCGGCCAGCTGGACACGGCTGTGGCCGGGATGCCTCTGCTGTTAGCGTGGTGAGGAAGGATTGCAGAGCGTGCGGTACGCGGAGCCTCAGCTCGCTCTGCCTACAGAAACAGTGTGTCTCCAGCACCAGCTGTACGGTAACGCTTCTTCCATAGTTCCCCCAGACACCGTACTCCTCCGGGTGCTGCAGGTAAAAAAATAAGCAAAACCAAGCCCAAAGGCCCGCACTCAAGTTGTATTAAGTCTTTTGCAGCCACAAAATATTTCCTACAGCTGCATGAACAGAATAAGGAGACGCCCGTGATTTCCGCGGCTGTGCTGGTGCCATGGGCTGCTTCGGGTTCCAGAGGTGACAGCGGTGGCCTTGTGTCCCCGTGTTGCCCAGGACGGGGGTCAGCTGGCAAGGAGGTCACCATGCAATCAACCTGCGGGAAGGTGAGTGTGCCTGGTATTTGCAGGTAGGCACGGGGCTGAATACCCGTGTGCCCAAAGCGCAGTTAAAAAGTGCTTGTTTTGGGGTTGGTCACACAGAATTTCTCGAAGGAGCTGAGCAGCCAGGAAAGGCAGGTGCAAACCGAAGCCTGAGAGGCTACAGGTCTAATATGTGCTTCTGTCGGGGGCTCAAAAGGAGGAGGAGAGGGGTTGTTCGGAGGAAATGTTGAACGAACTTGGGGACGGGAAGGGGTCCCAGAGCTGAGCCTGGGAATGTCGGGGTGAGGAGCACGGCCGGTGTTACGAGGCTGGGCTGAGATTGCGGGAAGCGGCTCTGGGAATGAGATTCTCAAGCCATCTGCCATCCGCTTGGTCATCGCCTCACAACACCGTCTCCTCTCTAGCGCGCTCCAAGCAGCACCTGATCGATCGCTGAGGCCTTGCGGAGAGCTGGGTACTTGGAAATGAGAACTACACCTGGTAGCCCTGGACTTCATCGAAGCTGTGAGTAGCCTGGTCAAGTACAACTGTTAATAAACACCTTATATGGAAAAACGAAAAATGTCCCTTTTTTATTTATTTATTTTTTTAAAAAATTATGACTCGTTAATCTAAATTGGCCTTTTGACTCTTTGTGGCTGGTTAGACCGAAGGCTAGACAAGAAGGCCACTAGTGCCTCTTGGGAAAAGCCGTTGGTATTTACAGTAATGCAGAAAATATTTGCACGGGGATGTGGGTGAGGGGAGGATCGTGCTGGCACCACGAGCCGCATCTCTGGCTAATAAATATTTGTGGACACGGAGAGCAGCTCTGTCGCACGATCATCCATGTCTCCACGCTGAGTTCCTGCATAACAAGTCTCCCAAGAATTGCTCCTCAATTCCAAGGGAAAGGCAAAAGGGGGTGAGAGTGTGTGTGTGATGGAACAAATCCTGCGTCGCATCTTTCCTCTGCAAAGGGCTGTGAAGCCAACAGGGCTTTGGGACCAGCAAAGATTATTCTTGTTTGCATAACAGCAGCGTTAACCACGAAGGAAAACAACCCCAAAATTTTAAAAATCCAGTTCCACGTTTACACTGTGCTGAAATGTCTTTCTGTTGCACAATAGCATGGCGAGCTGCTCTGGGATAAAGATGGAGCAATTTTTTGTTTCGCTCTCCAGCAGCAGAATCAACCACGTATTTTTCACACCACATGAGGATTTATGGGAAACGTTGACTTGGTTGCGTCTGTCAGGGTTACAACAGTCACTTCAGCATTGTTTTGGCATACCTCTTTAAAATACAACTGTTTACCGATTTGTCATCTTTGTCTTACACCAAGGAAGGGGTAATTTTGTTTTGCAGTTCAGGGATCTGTTCGAGTACCTCATTGCCTTATTTACGAATACAACGAGGTGTGATTTTCGTGTGTATGTACTCAAACTGCAGCTACCAGTGTGTCCCTCATCTTACAGGAGCAATGCCACCAACTGATATTTAATATTTTTATGGTTTTTATAGTCATTTTCTTTCCATACTAGGTACAGAAAACAGAGCATACTTTCCCGTATACTTTGTATGGTGTTATAAAAAGGAACTCAGTGCTCTGGACATTAACCTCAGTTTGCAAAACAATGTTCCTACTGCAACCAGGACTGCCAAGGAAAATATTTGCCTGTTTTCTGCTCTGACAGCCTGGTAGTTGGGCTGGAGTAGGTGGTAGCAGAGATATAGCATTTACCTTTATTAAATAGTACGGCTTTGAAAGAGGGTGATGTATTAATATATGAAATACCTTATAATCAGGTGGAGACAGACTTGAAGGGTCAAGAAGAGGAGGCTGAGGCTCAGGGTGATAAATCACCAAGAGATTATGGGAACCTGGGTAGAAATAAAAAAATTCTGATAAGCCAGTGACAGATAAAATGCTCAGGGAGTGGGGCACCTGGAAAGCGAGATTGGGACCAAAGCAGGGAAATGAGAGAACCAAATGAAGCCTCTGGTTTTGCTCTGTTAAAGCTTTTGTCGTTTATCCAGTCAGTTTAGATAACTGTGGAGAATCTAACTGTGATGCTGGAAATCTAACAACCCTCTGAATTTTCACTACAAGTAGTTTTTGATTTTCATTGCTGGAGAAAAAAAAAATGTTTATTGTAGATATTTAGGATTATTTAAAGCACTGTTTAGTTTTTGAGGGTAGAGCAGTCCCAAGTACTGCATGGAAAACTTCTTAGAAAATTGCTAGTACATTTGAAAAGGCCCAAATCTATCCATTAATTTGAAACGTGCACACAAGTTCATACAGACGCTGCTGGTGTCCTCACCACAGAATTTAGCAGCTATTGGTTGTGAAGGGAAAGAGAAATGCAGCTAAATGGGAGAGTCATCAGTTATTGACCCTCTGTGTGGTGACTTGTGCCAATTAATTACATTTTTTCTAGTTACTTTCCCAAAGCAGGCTCATCAGGGCCTTAAAGTCAAGTCTCTGCTGCCATTTTCCTGGTTAAGAAACCTCAGGCTTTATGGCAGCTGCGTATATTGTAACACAACCACGTTAACACGGTGGTGAGGGGCATGGCACAGCCGACGAACACCAGGGAGCCAGGCAGACTCACAAAGGGTATCTTAAAAAAGAAAAATCAACTAGCAGAAGCAAGACAAAACATGCAATTCATTAAGTGAGCCCATATGATCTTCTGAGTTCCAAACACTCTACAACTCCAAAAAACGCCGATTAGGAGGAGGCTTTTAGTTAAAAGCAATCCTGTGGTTTGCAAAGGCAGGAGCAAACAGGACTGTAAGTTCTCAGGCAGCTGCTGCGGCGGGACGCGGCTGCAGGAGTGGGGTGAACACGCCGGTGTGCGGCTTTCTGTCTGTGTTGGGAAAGTTTCTTTGCAGATTCTATATCAATGCGAATAACTCATCCGGGTGGGTTTCGGAAGCCGTACGACCTGGGCTTCTCACGCCACAGTCGCTGCTTCCTCAGCTGGTGACCAGCCACTTCCAGTATTCCGTGGGTAGTTAGTGAAATTAGGTGTTTGGAAAAACTCGATAATATGAAAGAATACTGGAACATTTCTTGGATCGGACCACTGCATTACTCATGCATCATTAATTCTCAAAATATTAAGGGAACATTTCTTAATATTGGGCCGTATTCCGTTAAAGAGATACAAAACAGCCTACTTAGGTTAAACCATGATGCAAAACGCGCCATCAGCTGAGCAGATCCACTGCGTAAGGGGAGGGAGGAAACCAAAGTGGGGCTGTTGGTGCAGAAGGGACTTGTTGGGCTTAGCCGGGGAGCTTTGGATTTTCTGTTACGCGCTGTGGTGCGTACATGTTTTATTAGCCCAGAACTGCAATATCTCATTGTTAATGCTCGTATTGCTTAACCCGTATGTAGGATTTTCTGTTGCCACAGCAGGCTGATTTCATGCTGTATTCAGCATTCCTTGTGTAACTAAAACCACCACGAACTTTGCCTGTAAGCCGGAGTTTGAGGAGAACGCAGCTTTAGTACTGATGGTGTTGGGACCGCAGCTGCGTGCATTCGCTCTGGTTTTTAGTGTCTGCCATTCCAGCGCGATTCTCCTCTTTTCTGGGCTCAGAACCGCCCCGGCATTTTCATTGCATTCATTGCCGCTCTGCTAGAAGTGCACAGAATTTCAAGTGAGCCTCTACACTGGTACATAATGATGTTACCTACTGTTTTATTGCTCGTGTCCCCGCTCCTGTGAAAGTGATAGTTGTGCGTAACGCTTCGTAACTGGAAAACGTTTGGAGTGTGTCAGCAACCAACTGCTCTATTAGGTTATTTTTCTGGCCAGGTGATGCTATCCCCTGCATTTTAAGGTCGTCTATGGAATTGGTAGATGGCAGAAGAACGGCCCCCGGGCAGCGCGGTCGGAGCTCAGTGGGGTCCCCACTGCCCTGACATCTGTGCGTGCAGGGCAGGAGGTGACACCTCACGCCCGGTGGCACCAGCAGGCGACACTTTTCATTCAGCCGGAGCTGATCGGAGTAGCTGACCAGAGACTTGCTTCTGCCTTTTTACCACTTTCCAACACCCTCCATCCCCTGATTTCTGCAAACCCAACCAGCCCTGTGAAGAAACGCTCAGAATTCCGCGTTATCTTCCGGAGCTCAATGGCAGTTGGTTTCTGAGCATCCCCCCGGTTTCCATGGGACTGTTCAGCCAGGGTCAGACACAAACCCCTGCTGACTCGACCCCCCCAGCTCTGACCATGGGGCCTCTGGTTTGGAAGATGCAGCAGCAGGAGGGAGCAAGGAGCAGGACAGGTTGGATAAGCCACGTAATCCCCAGGCCCCGGGGACATTCCTTCTGCAGCAGAGCGAGTTGTGCTGTAAGAATTTATCAGCTTCACTTGCTCTTGCACACAGAAGACTTTATTTTGAAGAGTGTGGGGGTTTTTTCTATTATAATGGAATTATTGTAGATATTCCTGCTGGCTATATGCAGAAGTTTGAAAGGAAACAATATATCTGCTTTTGGAAGCTGATGGTTCTTTGTCATGGAACTCATTTCTTGAAACAAAAACAGTTTTCTATTTAATCATTCTCATGTGTTATTTCTCTGTATTATGCAAAGTAGTTCTTTGCAGAAATTACGCTCTTGCGTATAATGTAAAAGGCAGACTTTGATAAGAAGATATTTTAGGCGGACTACAAGATGGAATGTGACAAGGTGAGCTCTGGGGAGTTACTGCTTTGGGAAGCACAGCGGGGCAGGTGAGGCAAAACCCGCCTGTCCTTGCAGTGCCCCTGCTAAACCCCAGTGCCCGGGGGAGCTTTGGGAAAAACTCCCCATCACTGCAACCTGCTGCACGTTTAAAACTCGTCAGCATCGGTGGGACAACAGAAAGATAAAGTGAGAGACTTCTGTCTGACATTTGAAGAGGGGGAAGGCTATTCAACACTCGATGAGCAAGGAAATTCAATTGCCGTATTTTTCAACAATTTCCTCGTCTCTGGCATGTCAGGTTGGTGATAAAGCTTTAAAGTTGTTACCACCACAGGGACTCAGCATGAAGAGCAGCAAAGCGTGAGCTGCCATCAGGCACCCAGAGCTGCGGGAAGGAGCCGGATCCTGCGGCAGCCGGAGAGAGGGGAAAGGAGAAAGGCAAACAGCAATGGAAGCCGTAACGTAAACTGTTTACAAGGGAGGTCACAACCACTTTATTATTTTTATCAGTTGGTTTAGACTGAAAAATGAGATGCGCTCAGAGTGTTTTTGCAAATATCTAGCAGGTCCGTGGTTGTGAACTGCTGGGCTTGATGCAACACCGATCCTTGGTAAGTGGTAAATTACGTATTTCTGAGACACGTGCGCTCAGTTTAGAGAATTAAATGGCTGTTCCAGTCTTTCCTTAGCAAAGACAGCAGTTTCATTTTTCTCGGTAGCTTTTCCAAGGAGCACTCCTTCCTTCCCCACTTGACATTATTCAGGTTAAAGGCACAGTCCTGTTGAACTCGCCCAGGGGATTAGGTACCCTGGAGAGATTCCTAAGGAAAACACGGATGTCTGGGGGCTCCATCTTTTCCAGCCGTCTTTGATGGCCTTTGCTTTCCAAAGCCTCTGCTTAGCAGAAAGGTACCACGTCTTACCTGAAAAGAGGAAAACCAAGATCACCATCACCTAAAGTTTTCTTGGGTATTTAGCCAGGATCAGAGAGTTACAATCAGGTTAGCTATGATGTGGGCAATTTAGAACATAAATGTAGTTCACCTACCTCACCCCCCCAACACACTTAGAAGTTAAGAAGTGCCAGCAAGGAAGAAGAAAATAAATAAACCCACTGTCAAGCTAATGAGACCCATCTGCTTGTGCAGTCAAATAAAAGTGAGCGAAACGTACTGAAGAGCCAAAAAGCAGATGAATGAACCACAACAGACATTCCGAAATCATGTTTAAAATGCAAATATTCATATTTCTCACACTTTTTTCCCTTATGTAAATCACATCTAAATAAGGCATCTGGTAGAAGAGAACATCTTTTTTGCCTTTGAGCTTGTACTCAGATGAAGCAAACCCAACTTGAGAGAATACCCACAGGCTGCTGCAATTACTGGAGAGCGCAGAGAGCTGGGGAGTCACAAACAAGACTCGACACTGTGATGGAAGCTGAGTCTGAAAGTAATTTCTATTCAAATCTGCAGAAATTAATCTGAGATTTTTTTTTCCCCCCAAAAAATGCAAGCCACACGATTTTCTCCTGGGATGAAACTGCAAATGCCGGGTTGGGGTAATCCAGAAATAGTTGGAGTCAGAAAGCACTTTAATACCAGAAAAATTATCCTCTTTCTTCTGTTCTGTTGCCATGTTACTTATACAGAAGAAGAAGAAGAAGAAAAAAGAAACAAACCACCAGCTTTTGCGAGCTCGATAGTACTTTCAGGAAAGGTGTATCTAAGGGAAGAACCTGCTTTGGTCAAGGTTTGGGCTGCTCGCTTTGCCAGCTGCTGCTGTCGCTGACATCTCGTGCTTTGTGGGTCTGACAGTTCAGCCCATCTTTCTCCACTAGTGACATCGTTTAATTGGGCAAATTATGTCTCAAAAGTCGTGCTGGCAGAGAGCTAGCTGCCCGCTAAAGAAAACGTGCCAAAATTATTCTTTCTCCCTTTGAAGGTGCCACTTTGACTGGATGGAGCTACCGACTTGATGTGTGTGGGACGGGCCTGACCTCCTGCCCGCTGAGACGCGAGGACGGAGCTGGCGGGTGAGCTGCGTGGGGTGTTGTCGTGTGCACCCCTGGGTGCTGCTGTTTGTGAGCAAGAGCGATGTGGCCGAGCTGTGAATTTGTGGGCGATTCAAAGGGAGCCCGGGGAGGGGGCTCCGTGTGGTGGCGTGTGCTTGGGCTGAGGAGCGGGGTGCTTGGTCAGTGCTGGATTCGCATGCTTGTGTGATGGCTGCCACCCTCCCGGTGACACCAGGGGCTGCACTAGGGCCTAGCACAAGCTCAGCACTGGATAGGCTTCTTGTGATACACTTTATGCATCACGACATGTATGGATAATAATATACCCGGCATATATCGCATACTCAGGTCATAAGGGTACGTGGTGACACTAAGTGCTGTCCGGTTCAATGGCGGCCCAATGTTTTTTTCTGATCTGATTTTCTTTTCATATCTTTACCTTTTGCTGATACTGTTATTTTTCCGACCTCCCTTTCAGGCAGCAGAAAGAAGAAATACACCGTTTTCCTGGTTACCCACCTTCTCTGATTTCCCTCTCCGTGGGTAGGACACATCGCTATAACTCATTGGGGCAGCGCTGTGCTTGGCACCACTGGATTAAACACAAGTGCTCCTGTGCCCAGCCACAGCAACCCATCTAGTCAGGGTGTCAAACCGTCCTTACAGCACCCATAAAATGCACTAATGCCACAGCTTCTTTTGCCAGTGCCACAGAAATCCGTATCAGCTTGGTTTCCTTTCGGATGGTCTTCCCAAAAACCAAAAAGCTGTGAATATTCATCACACTTGGTTTGATTCCCAGTGCCCTCTCAGATGGAAAGCTTCAACACGTTTTCAGAAAGGACACTTTACCAGCCTGGGCTGTGCGTACCCAGTTGATGCCCAGCAGCAAAAGGTGGGAATGTTTGGAAAAGACACTTAGGGGTTTTAACCCAACACAGATTTTCACAAAATACAGTTTAACTGGTAGCTCAATGTTTATACTCTTTTTCTCTGTACATAGAACTGGGAAGGTAGAGCTTAAAAACTATGAAATAATGAGAACTGAGCCCAGAATGGAGAAAGCTAGTGTAGATGTACTAGAGCTATGGCAGCTAACACCAGCAAAGGATTTGGCTTTCAGCTTCTGTGTCTTCTCTGATTACACAAGTTTGTTGTTGTGGGTTTGGTTTTGTTTTGGTTTATCTCCAAGTCTGCTGTTATGGGATTTCACTGCATTGCAACATCTCCAGCGAGAGGCCTATCAAAGACCTGCTGACAAAGGTTTTCTTGTGGTTCGTGTTCCATCTGTAACATCACTGAAATACAACCTAGCATTCGTGATTAGAGAGGGTGCCCTAAGTGCAACGAAAGTGCCGATGATGTGACACTCCTCCAGTTGAAGTGTGATGCTACCCGTGCTGGCATCAGCTGACAGTCTATTACACGCCACTAATGACAATTTCCTTCCCTCATATCAGATTGTAAATGCATGAATAGATCACAGTAGTACCTCATACCTTGCTAAGCTGATGGAAGGAAATCATTCTCCTCCAGATTACCTGAATTACAGTGGGAGTGCCATTCCAGATTCACCAGGACTAAAGCAAAGATCATATTTTATGATCCAAAATTCAGGACAATAGCTGTCCTGTTTCTTCTCTGAACCAAAAAAGTTCAGTTTGGCAGATCCTATTAACCACCCTCATGAAGCACACCATATGTTTTAGTCTTTTTTAGTTACTGTAGCCTTTACAATCTCAGCTAAATGTCACACTTAGTGCTTTGTTTCACAATTAAATCTCTCCTTTGGGTAGATCTTAACATCTCTTTTTCTCGTCATCTGTGAAGTGTAAAGGAGAACTGCAAATTTACATTACTATAGGCAAACAACAGTTTTGTTTGCTAAACAATCTTTAAACTATTATTCTATCAAGATGTGTTTTATTACACGCTGTGTTGATGCCACATAACAACAATATAGGAGATAAAAGACATTATCTCTCCTTCTTCAGCAGTGCCTTGCATAACCAAAGCATTGGTTTATTATTTGAAGATAAAGGTCTACACAAAATAAAAAGACAGTATCAGCTCAGGCCTCCACATGTTTATAAGATCCCAGTACTAAGGACTAAGGATGAATTTACATCTCGAGCAGACTTTTGGTAACTGCTGCGGAACTTGAATCTTTTTAGTCTCTCCCACTCCTCAAACCCACACATGCTTTCCGCAAAGTGCTTTGCATAGAGATATGTCTCATTTAAAAAAATTGTTTCTTAAATAACAGAAAACTTAAATTTAGCCTTTCTGAACCTCATGCAGAAAATGCTGAAGATCTGTTGGAAAACGTGTAGCTGTGAGGAATGCCTGGGTGCAGAGATGGAAACGTGACTGCCTCTGCCACAGGGTTTGGCTCTGGAGACCCGAGCTGTTCCCCAGCGCTGATTAAACATCGCAGCTGCCCACAAGATAAACGAGGGCCTGGCTGCACCTCGTGTGCTCCAGCTGGGGGTGAAGTTCAGCAGCGGGGTGATGGGGCCAGAGCTGCCCATGGTGGGGGGCGCGGGCTGGGGGTGCTGGCCATGGGGTTGGCTTCGTCCCAAATCCTGGGGAGCTGCAGCTCCTCTTGTCACAAATGTCATGAGCTTTTTTATTTACAGCAATAACTTCCAACTATCTTGGTTTGTGCCGCTTTCTGCAGGTAACACTCGAGAGGGAAGTCTGTTATCTTCTGTTTCTGGGTGACTGGTGCTCCCTCTTTGCTACAGAAGCTATTAGAATGGCAGCCTTAGGAAAAATACATTCATTTCTGATTACAATAGAGATGGCTAGAAACAAAAAACGAAAACCAGCTTCTTCCTCCTCATCTCTCCTGGCTGTCACAGGGCTGTTTCTAACACTTTTTTTCCTCATGGCAGTGTGGCATTTTCACCTTTAACTCCCCGCCCCGAGGGCCGCGGCCTCCAGCAGGGCCGGGCCGGCGGGACCGGCCGCCTCAGGGCGGGGCAGCCCCGGCCTCCCCGCCCCTGGAGCCCCCCAGCCCGCCCCTGGAGCCCCCCAGCCTCGCCACGACACCCAGGATGAGGAGAAGCAAGGAAAAGGAGGATTTTGTGTGGAAACCATAGGAAGTGAAAGGCGCTGCGCTGCTGCAAAGGTGTTCGAAAGCAGAGCAGGGGTGAGTGCCGGGAGGAGCGCAGGGCTGCTCGGCCTCTGCGGGGTGTGCTCCTCACTTCTGCCTCTGTTATTTCATACAGCAGGCGCTTGCAACTCGTTCGTATTGGGAGACTGTCCCTGTTTGTCCCTTCTTCTCTGGTCTGAAGCTGTTCCCCTGTGGCCAGAGGCTCCGTGCAGATGCTGCTCAGGACGCCATGAGCTGTGCTCCCACGTTTTCCCTCGTCAGTTTGTCCTTGCTCTCATCCCACAAGCCAAGACACATCTCGGTGGGCACCCCTGCTCCCACAGGCTTGCTCCCGTGCGGTGGGATGTACAGAGGAGCCCGGTTTGGGTTTGGGCAGAGCAGGGGTGCTGGGGTCAGGGGCAGCGGCACCACGGGTGCTCTGGCAGGGCAGCCCTGGGCTCCATGGCCTGGCCTGCCCGACGGGCCTTTGGCAGCCACACAGTCACCTCTCTTCCTCCTAACGGTTCTGTTAAAATCAGGGAAAAATTGGATCTTCCTTCCATCTGTGGTGGCAAAGGTCCAGATTCTCCCCTCTCCCCAGTGCAAGGGCAAGGCCTCTGCCAGCCGTCTCTATTCAGAAAAGCCCAGGGGGGAAGGTAGCACAGGTCAGTGTGGCCTTTCTGAGGAGCAGCTCCCACAGCGCCTTGGCAATCTGAGTTTACAGATCTCACTTAACGTTAGAAAACCCCCCCAGTCTTCCCTCTGTGACCCTTTATTTTCCCTGCAGAGGCTCGTCGTGGCTTACACTGGAGACCACCAGAGTGGGGTCTGTGGGCAGCTGGGGATCTGCCCATTGCTGCCTGAAAACTTCATCAGGGCAATAGTTCCCCGGAACTCTAACATGTTGGAAAACAGACCAGGCTGCTGCAGGTCAGACTCTCACCGTAGAGGTGTTTTATTCTATTTTTTTCCCCTTCTGATTGTTATAAAACTAACAGGCCACATTTTCCATTCTCTCTGGCATTGTTATGGGAGAAACAGAGACCTAGGGATATCACTAAACAGTTTACATCTGTGTTCTGAATCTTGAAGAAAACACCCAGCCAAATTTCAGGAGAGAAACTGGAGACAGCTGTGAAAGGGGTGTTGCTGCTGTCTGTTTTATAGGGTCATCTATTCCCTTCAGTAGTAACAGGAGAACCACATCCAAGGCAATCATGAGTTGGCCTTTTGAGTATGAACTAACTAGAGCCACATAGTATCACAGTCTTGTAACTCTCTTACACAGCAGCATCCATAAATTCAGCGAAGAAGTATGTGGGTGCCTATTGTATGGATCCGGCTCTGAAGCTGCAGTTTCAGCTACGGTGGAAAAAAAAGGAAAGGAAGCGTCTCAGTTGGATTTTCCACAGCAGGTAACATTGGGACTAGTTTGTAACTTTTAACTGAGATGATTTTGTGTGAGCTAGGTTTATTTGTGCAGGATGACATCTCCAAATAGTCCCTGTGGGGCTCGTGAGATGGTTTTGCTAAGAACTTGGCTGGCTATGTTCTGTGCTGCCCAACAACAGGGATGTTTTGCTTCACTAGATGATAACTTTCACATGTTGTTAGAGATCCATCATGGTACAAGTCAGTACTAACTGGCTCACGTGGCCTTCAGCTTTCCAAGGCTTAATCATCAGGTCTCTAGGCTGTTTCAAGTTTTTATTAGCTCCGCACCTTATCCAATTTGGGAAGCCTCTAATATGAAGCCTTATTCCTGTCTGGAGGAGAGAGATGGTCTGCCAGCACTTGGTGACAGTCACCAATTTCCCTACAGCAGTCAAAAAACAATTTTGATCATTTATTTGGATCATTTCTATTTTAAAGCAAGCAAGGAAATCAGTAGTGACAATTGCACACTAAATACCAGTAGGTTAGTTTCTAACCCAAGTGGTTTATTTTAACATAAGGCTAGTTTTCTGCGAAAGGAGGCTGATGATTTTACTTTTTTTTTTTTTTTTTTTTTCTGGGGGAGGGACCAGAAACTGCAACTTAGTACTCTGCACCTGGACAAGAGCAGCTGCTCAGATGCCTTAATGATAACGGCTTGTAATGGCTACTAAAAGTTGCCATGGCAAGGAATTGCCTGTGCTCCTTCAGGATAGCAGGCAGCATCAAACAGCAACTTGCACATGGTGTAACTTTGTGACATCTGGGGAAATAGCCACTCGGGTGGTTTATTTGCATAGTAGGTATTTATTACCAATGCAGGATGTTACAGGGCTCAGAGCCTGCATTCTTGGCCTCAGTGCAAACATTTTTATTTGAGCCATCACCAGAGGAAAACAATGACCTGTGTCAAGTAATTGTAAGGGTTTATGCACTTCTTTGTCGAAGGGAACCATGCTGTATCTCTCAAATGTGGACCAATAACCCACACTGATTGGCAGCAGGTCTCTGCTGGGTGGGCTGAGCCAGAAACCTCCCATCAGCAGTGGCGGTCTCTACCTTAGTCTTGTGTGTCACTGTGGCTGGGGTTACACCAGGCTCCTCACCAAAAATTCAGGTGCTGCTTCGAACAGACTCCTGGGTGCAAGTTACACATGAGGACTCGGTATCTGGAGCAGATGAGACAAAGCAACAGCCTTGGTTAACGAGGTGATGTGAGGTGCTGCTGGGATTTGAGATCCTGCTGGAGAGCGAGAGAACTGTGGAAGGCTTAAACAGTGTTTCCTCCTGCATTTGTGAGCACTAGAGATGAGACAGGTAGTCTTATTTATGATTCTATCACTTTTGAAGGGCCATATGTTTCTGGCAGTTTTCTGGTAACTTGGTGAGTGGGTAAAGGCAGCAGACAACTCCAGACAGCAAAGCAGAAACTTGGGAAACGGTACTTCCCATGCAGTGAAATGCAGAAATGTCAGATGGAAATCATGCCTTGCTTCAGGGATGAAGACACAATCTTCCCATTTTGGGTTGGTAACGGCATTTGTGATGGGGATGACGAGCTTGCCATTGCAATCTAGATGGGAATATGCAGGCCCAGAATGAAACCTTTACAAAATTAATTTATAGGTTGGGAGGGAAAGAAGGGGATCCCACATAGGCTGGTACATGTGGAAAGCACACAGAACTACTGTTGTGGACATGGGAGTGAACCCCAGATTTTCCAAGAGCAGGAGTATGAGTGCACAAGGACGTGCCTGCAGGGCTGGCTGTGCTGTGCTGAGCACACACACGTCGTTTCTGGGGAGTTCTGTGGTGTGGGCAAAGGTCCCAGCAGCAGTGGCTCCTTCTGATAGCTACAGGATGCTGCAGTAGGAGATGGATATGTGCTCATGTTGGAAAAAAATGCAAGAGCTATTAATTACAAGGTGTCCACACAGATATGAGCCACTGCACTGCTGTGAGCAGAAATATTTCCACAAAGGGAAAAGCTCTTGATAGCAGAAAATGAGCAGGTAAAATTTAGCAGTTGGGAGATATGTAAATTGAATATCTAAGTACAGGAATGATGGGAGATGTAATTGACTTCAGGTTAAAAGCCTGGCAAGTCCTCGCTTGCACCAAAAGGGCAAGGGATTAAAAAAAAAGCTGACACAAACTTAAGGGAGAGCTCAAAGTCACCGTTGCCACCCTGCCTGGGGCTGGCTGCATGTCCCCGCAGACTCTCTGTTTCATCCCCTCTCTTCCCTGACTCCAATCATGGCAAACTGGAGTGGCTCTTCACAAGAACAGCCCTGTAGGTGTGTGCAGCTTCTCAGGGCACTTCAGCCCTGCTCACGGTCCGGCTGCCAGGCTCCCCTTGCTTCCTTTCTTCTTGCAACCTGTAGGCACCCTGGTGTTCACACCCCCTGCTCTCCTGCATCCCACCAGCAAGGCCGGGTGCAGCGCTGACAGATCTCTGCACCCACAGAGAACCCGCTGACGTTAGCAGAGCTGTCTGTGGGTGCAAAAACCCACAGAAAAAGAGCCCACACAGGAAGAGCCCGTGGGCTCTGGGTCCTAGTTGGCAACCTTGAGTATTTGTGATGTTCTGCCGAAATGACATTTCAATACTGCTATTCTTTCTAAATCAAGAGCATGTTTCAGAATCATAATGTGAAGCATTACTCGGAGGGTAGCTTCACATGATGCAGCATGTTGGTGGTCATTCTTATCTTGGATACTAATTTTGTTTTGTTTACAACCTGCATGCAATTTGCTGCAGCAAATCTGAAGTGGATTTTAACGGTCTGTGTCAGTCAGCTCATCCACCACGGAAAGAGCTAGAGCTTCATCTGGTTTTTGAAAACTTTCAAGGTCAATACCGAACACTTTCAAAAAAGAAAACAATAAACAGAAACTTGTTGCTTCTGTTGCATCCTCAACTTCTGTGATCAGCTGGGGTTTCTTGGGAACTTTACGTGTGACAAAAACGAAGGTAGCAAGCCCTGGAAGAGGGCGTGTTGTGCCTGTTCCTACAGCTATGGGGTAAAGGAAGAGCTCGCCTTGGTGGAGGATTTGTCTCACAGCATTTGCAGTCTGAAAGTTCATCAACGAGGTGACGTTTGCTGGTACCAGAGTGCTGATTTCTGAGAGCCGTGCTTTCTGTTGTGTACTGTTGATGGTGAAAAGGCTTGAGAACCAGGAATCGTTTCAAATCAGGTTCCAGGATAAAGATTCATGCCATTTGTCTCAAGGAGCCCTTTGATCTTAGATATGAGTACGTTTCTCAGACACTTGCAGCACGATGTCAGAATCTGAAAGAATATCTTATCAAACGCTGCATATAGGTGCTCTCGGTTTGTCAGTACATTAAATTAACAGCAAGTCACTGTCGGGCACACATTTTATGCTCTACTCGGTTTCACACGTATGACTGTGTTTCCTCCAAGGGCACTGAATGGGTATAGCAGAGCACTGAATTTGACCAAATACCTGCAGAAAAACTGGCTGATGGTAAAGAAAGGGCGATGCTGTTTCCCTCCTAAACTGTCCAGGCAGGTAATTCTCACACTGCAATCATCCAGCACCTCAGGAATCTTCTCTTGTAAGCTGTTTCTTTAACTTTCCACTGTTAAGAGTTCAACTGTGCGGGTCACAGCAAATCTTTGCAAGTCCTGGCGATCAGAAATCTCCAGATCAGTATGATCACCACTGGGTTCAGAGCAGACATCCATTGTAATTGATTTGTTTTAATTGGGCTAGTCTATAAATTGTTCACTTTATCTCTTGTTTGAAGTGTTTTAGGATATTTACTCTATAGTATTTCGAAGCAGCAACATCTGCTAAAAGCTTTTGCTAGGTGAGCTGTGCATTTCTTATGTTTCTTGGTTGTCCTCTGCACTAAAAGGTGTGCTGGTGAATGGCCTGACTTTGGCCAAGTGAGCAAGTAAGCATTGTTTTCTGTTGCTGTGTGACACCTTCCCAAATTCTGGATAACTGTGGTTGGACGAGGCCATGTGAGCAAATATTTCAGTCTGAGTCTGCCCACACTTGACAATTGTTCAGTTCTGCTCCGTGGTTATTCACCCAGAGTAGCACTGCTTTAAAGTGGGAATGCTGTAGCCATGTGGAGGAGAGAGGCACGGAAGAGATGTGGCAAAAGAGTTCCTGGAATTTACAGTAGCCCAAAAATGGGGTACTGGCCTGCAATTAGGAAATTGTTGCTTAGGAAACACTAGAGAGGGGTGTGGGTTTGTGGGGTTTTTTTGTTTGTTTGTTTGGGGTTTTTTAATGTTAGCTCTGGAATTCTAAACTGTAACATATTTTCTCCCCTGATTTGGTTCCTCTTCTTTGGGGCTTTTATTTGGAAAAGCTCCAATTGTTTCTAAGTGAGCCAGGCTCTCCAGGATTAACTGCACCATGTCCAGAGGCCTCTCCGTGTCCAGGTCTCCTGCCTGTCTCTTGAAGGAGGCAGCGCTACCGCTCTGCCATTTGGTGCCCAGTGCAGAGTTTCATGAGCGTTGGGGGTTCAAAAAAGAGCTGGATCAAAGTCCAAAAGAAAGGTCTTTTTCTCCTTAAGTCAGATTTCCAAAGAGTTAGCTTTGTGTTCCAAAGACAGTCCCTGAGTGGGTATGTGCGAATCCCACCCGTGATGATGGCTTCTCTGGATCTTTGAGTGGATTCACACGACCTGCCTAATCCTTTCAGTCCCCAAACAATGTTTTTTTTCGTCAGTTTTCTTACATTCAGATATGGTGGCTATTTCCATTTAGCCTCACTTCATGAAATCCTGGATGTATTAGTTCTTCAGTGTTACTTGAAGTCAAAGCAAAATATTTTAAGTTATTTTATGATGTTAAAAGAATTACTCTGCTTCTGAGCCATATTTTTACTCAAGCCAATTGAGTGCAAGCACTACCTGAGGACAGGCCACCAGCGCAGAACTCCAACTTTCGGTGCAGGTTTAGGACCCCTGGGTGTCTCCAGGTGAGCGGTGCTGTGGTGAGGTGCAGCAGAGCTGAGCGGGCAGGTTCTTCATGGCTGTTTTGCTCTGCTGCGCCCAGAAGTTTGTCCTCTCCAGTAAGGTCCTCTGGGGCTGTGTTGCGTCTGCTATTGCTGGTTCACACTGACGTGTGGAGGGATGAACTGGTTTGTTCTACTGGTGTGTCAGGAGATCGCTGCAGAGCAGGACAGAGTCTACTCCTTATGTCACAGTTATCCACCCTGGCCATGCCACTGCCCTCCTTCAGCTCCATCCTCAGCTGCTGGACACAAGACTGAGACCTTGTGCATGATTTCCTACTCCCCACCTCTCCCCTCCTAAAGGAGCCCCAACAAACACCACGGCTGTGGTTGCGTTCCCTCCTGAAGCCCCCCCTGCATTGCTGTACATTCAGCTCTGGGCATCGCAAGGGCATTGGACGTGCTGTTGAACAAGCGGTGAGAAGGATTTTTAACTTGTCTTTACTGGGTCTGGTTATCGGGATCTCCTGCTGCCTCTGTGTTGGTTGTGCTGTTGGAGCAAAAATGGGGATAACAGTGAATGCGTGTTTCAGGGAGAGGAAACCTCATGCAGAAGATCTAACATAGTCAGGAGTACAGCTTGCACCCCCTTCTTAGATCTGAGGAAGGATTTGTGTGCCTGGAAGCTTTTAGAATATTTGTGTGTGCATCAATCAGTCTGATGAGAGATTTTACCCCTACCTACACACTTTGCCTTGCTGAGGCCATCACAGCTTTAACTGCAACGACTACTGGAGTGATTTGGGGAGTCTCCTGTAATACCTGTTTTAGTTTTATCACAGTCCTGGGGTTGGCTCTGTTGGTCTCTCTCGGTCTTCCTCAATCATCCACGACTCCAGCCGTGGGGTGTGCAGCCAGCAGACCTCAGCTCGCTCCCGGCTC
The DNA here is from genome assembly GCA_013399365.1 of Pampusana beccarii. Classification (NCBI taxonomy): domain Eukaryota; kingdom Metazoa; phylum Chordata; class Aves; order Columbiformes; family Columbidae; genus Pampusana; species Pampusana beccarii. The sequence continues at coordinate 723,744 of VWYH01001506.1, forward strand.
AGCCTCAAACCCCAGATGAAGCGTTACCGCTGGCTCCGCTGCTTCCATCTGCTCCTGGTCCAGCTGGGTGACAGCAAGTGGCACTCATGGGCTGTCACCAGATGATTTAAGGAGACGTTAGTACAGCAGTGCTCACATTGCATCTTCACAGAGGTAGAGAGAAATCTGAGTCCTCTGCTCCTTCTATGTTTTCTTTTTTTCCTTCAGATGAAATTCAAGACTGTGTAGGATCATTTTTGGAGGGTTGATTGTTTCCTCACAAAGTAAATAGCATTCTTCTCTCTGGCTAAAGTTACACAATAATTTTGTATAGTTGGTCTAGCCCCGAGGGGGTCCAGCAGCGATCGGCAGCAAACCCCCTCCCCACAGGCACTGCAACATCACGCAACGAGACAGTCCCACTTTCCCAAGCTTTGGCTGTGTCAGAGACAGGATACCACAGTGTTCAGAAATGGAAATTCTTACACTGCCGTGTTTCCCTAATTGTACACACATTTTGTCTGTGCAGCTTTCAAACTTGCCTGTGAACGGGAGCTGCTGAGGGCCACGCTTCTGCGGCCCTTCCCATGCAGGCTCGGGCAGAGCCGTCCTCTGCTGACAGCTTTGGGGGCATCAAACACGACGGGCAGCAAGGCCAAGGCGTGCGGGGGGATGTGTTTGGTTGGTCCCTTCCATAACTAAATGCCTGAGAAGACGGAGGAGCTCAGCAGTGTGACAATGCCCAGCTTGTGGGGCTTGTTGCAGAGGTTCAGGGCTGGCCCTGCAGCCAGGCTGAGGGTTGGGAATGGCTTGTGCTGAGGGGGCAGAAATGCCTGGGGGGAGCTGAGCCCAGTGCCCCAAAGGGAGGTCCCAGAGCCGCCCATCCAGGGTGGGACAGGGTCCCTGACCCAGCCAGGGTGCTGGAGCCAGCCCAGTGCGGAGCAGGCACCCTGCCTTGTTCTGGAGACCCTCTGAGGGATGTTTGCTTGATGACAGAGCTGCAGTGACTTTGTTCTTCCCAGGGACTTCTTCTAATTTATACTAGGATGGGTTTCTATAAACAGTCTCTATTGTCATGTAAATATGACAACTGGACCCTCTTGATGTAAAGATTTAGATTTTAAATCACCAAATGCTTCCTTGATGGCTTACAGCGAGGTAAGTTTGGCGCCGCTTCGATCTCGGTGAGCAGCAGTGGGAGGAAAACAGAATTAGAAGCTTTTCTTTCGAAGTCACCTTTGATTGACTGACCGTGCTAACCTGGGCAGCCCCGGGCGGTGGGGCCCCTCTGCCCCACGGCGGGTGCGAGGCTCGGCTTTCACCCCCCGCTTTTTTTTTTTTTCTTTTCTTTTTTTGGTTTTGTTTTCAATGGGAAGCCCCAGGCCCCGGGCTGCAGCCTCTTCTCCTCCACGTGAGCCTCCTCACCCAGCCGCTCTCGGTGCGCAGCGTGTCGGGCCGCGCACAGCCCGGGCCGCTGCTGCCCGCGGAGCGGCGGCCGCCGCCTCAGCCAAACCCCCCGCCGCCGGTCAGCCCCGCCGCAGCTTTCCGGTCCCTCCCTCTGGCTCCCGGGGTCCCCTCGCCCCTTCCCCCGCGGAGCGGAGCGGCGGGCAGCGCGGGCGCGGAGCAGTCCCGGTCCCCGCTCCGCGGAGGGCAGCGCGGAGCCGGCCCCGCGGAGCCCAGCGGCGGGTCCCGGAGCGCTCGGCGGTGGCGGCTGCAGCCCCTCGGTGCGGGGACACGAGCCAAAGCCCTTTCCCGGCTACCGGCGCAAATTCGCAAATGTTTCCTTACGCCTTTTCTCTTTCTCGTTGTTTTTTTTTTT
>VWYH01001506.1:725560-777938 GCA_013399365.1 Pampusana beccarii
TTTTCCTTTTTTTTTTTTTTCTGTTCTTCTGCAAGTGGCAAATTGTCAAGGAAAAAAGTTTCTGTAGATGTGTCAGAGCTGTTGCTTTATTGAAAACAACTCCCCGGGTGGAGGCGAGAGCAGCCTGTGGTTTGGTGGGAGTGTTTGCAAATCAAATGTCATTTGGAGGTGGGGGGAAATCTGGCAAAACTGTTCCGTAACCGCATTCTCCAAGTTGTGCTGGCTCGCTCGCCTCGTTGTGAGCTTAACGAAAACCAAGGGGAAGTTTGAAGAGGAGAAAATACACGGGATCACTAGGAGAAAATACACGGGATCACTAGGAGAAGTGTTTTCTGCTGCCTGGATTCCTGCAGCGAGCGGGGGGCTGTGTCGGGCCGGTTTGGGGGACCGGTCTTGCCAGGTCAGTGGAGAAATCCATCCCCCGGCAGCAGAATTGCTCATGGTGTGTTCAGGGCTTGAGCAAGAGCCAGCTTGTCCTCTGCCCCACGCCTCCCATCACCTTATCTCTTCCTCTTGTCACTCCGAGGCTTGTGCTGGAGCCTGTCCGTCTGTCCGGCCGGGGGAGGTGGGGTGGGTGCATGGGCTGTGCCACCTGCAGGAACGTTCTCTGAGCTTCCTGGCGCTGCACTGGCACTGAGTTTTTTCTTCAAGCCTTTGGTACTGAAGGAAAATACGTTATTGTTGCCGAGTTGTATTAGTATTGAGTTTTGTTTCTTTGCGCCCGTGGGTGATGAGTAGAGGGGTGGTACTTGAGAGTGTGTCTGTCCCTGTGGTTTTCTAACAGACCATCAGCACCTGTGTTCTCTCGTTTCCTACTCCCTCTTTAGGCATCCTTGTCCTTGCAGTTGCAGAGGGAGGCTATGGGCACATCCCATAAATCTGGCTTTACTTATAACTTGGTTAGACTGTCAGTTAACAACAAAACCTACAGCTTATGATGTACAGTTAAGGGATGAGAATTATCTGAGGAAGGTACAGCTTTCTAGGCATAAAACACCCTTATTAGTGGAATGGGTGACACTATTTTTAGTAGGAAAGATTTTCCCCTAATGGCAGAATGGGGCCTAGAGAGGCCAAAAAAGGGTCTTTTTACTGCTCCTTCTCCCAAATGGAGTCAGCTGGACCTTCAGAATCACTTTGAAGACAGTTACACCAGCACTAATAAGGCTGGTGTTGGCGTAAAACTATCATCCAAAAATCACACCCTTAATTGGTGTTCCTGTGTTGGCAAAGCTTTCCCAGCGCTGCCTTCTTCTTAAACAGCCAAATTATTTTAACTGTACCCATGAATTCTGTCTCACGGGCAAGGCTCTGAGGGTTTATTGAATTCAGGGTGGTGGGTGAAGCTTTGCCTTCTCCAGTAAATACAAGAACCTGATGGCAAAGCAGCTGAGGCCTCAGTCCTACCAGCTCCTCAGGGGTCCTGCTGCTCAGAGCACACTGCAGTGAGCTGCTTTGCAAGCTATACTGGTGTAATAGGTAAACGTTAGCTTTGCAGTGTATTTAAATAGGAGGAAGAATGTTAGTCTTTTAATTCAAATCTGTTTCTGTGATTGGAGCAATCTCTCACTCTTTCTCTTCAGTAGATCCATCTACTTTGACACTTTTTCAGTTGCATTAAGTGAAATTTGGCATTAGAGACTTCCAAATGAATCTGATCTGCCTGCAGCTGGAAGAAGCCATCTTTCTGTGATTTTGTGCACCAAGCCATAGGTGTAGCCTTCCGGGGGTGATGATGGGCAGCGAGTCCGACGGTGCTGGGTGGCATTGAAGGTGACATTCCAGTGCCATCATCACCACCTTCTATCCTGCTCAGGCACACAGCGTGGGAGAGCAACAACAATCCGCATGGCTGGGATCGCCTGGCCCCTGGAAAAGGCCTGTGAGCACATGGGGGTCTGCCCCGGGGTGCTGGCCAGTGTAGCTTGATTCCTGCATGTGCGCAGGATGGAGCCCACCAGGCACCCTAGGCCGGGCTTTAGCTCTGCTGGTAGGTTGCTGTAGAGCATCAGCATGGTGGGGAAATGGCATCTTCTCAACTGCTGTCTCTCTGGTGGGTGTTGAGCCCCGTTATTACGCTTTTTGGAAGTATTTTGTTTTGCTGGACAGTTCCTGCACAACAGGAGGGGCAGTGCTGGAGCATTTCCACGCTGCCAGCGCCACTCCGGCCCTGTGCGTGTCCGTTCCTCTGGGTTTGCACGAGCAAGGAGTACTTACATCCCCTCCTCCAGGCTGTGACCTGCTTTCACTCCATGTTAAAAATTATGCTTTTTATGCCTTTTGTGTGTGTGTTGGAACCTCCAAGGGCTCCTGTGGCTCTCCTTGCTGTGGTGTCTGGTATCTGCCCTGAGTTCTAAAAGCCTGTATGGGGACTGTTGGCTATGGAGGTACCTTGGCTGTTCTTCCTTGGCTGTTCTTGCAGGGACACCTTGTGCCCGTAGGTTTCGCATCCCATGTAAACCAAACCAAGCCTGCTGCCAACCATGCCTTTCACAGCTGCCTTGCCTTTATTCTGGGAGATGACGTACGTTTACAATGTTGGTCTTCTCTTTCAAGCTGTTCTTCAGGAATTTTTCCATGCCTGAGAATTTCTTCCCCTAGTTTGTGGGTAAGAGGTGGGATTTAACTGCTTCTGGCAAATCCAGAAGCATCTCTTAAATTATCCAGGTATTTTTGTGGTTGCTGAAAGACTTAGAGTGGACGCATGCTTTCCTACAGCTGCCTTCTGGCTTTTCAGCATCACCCCCTGAAGAAACCAGCCCGCTGTGAGCTGTTCTGCCAGTGCTGGCCTCTGCCGTGAGCCTTCCCTGGCCTCGGGGGACCCACGATCCCAGGTGGCTGCACCGTCCCGCTGGGAGCTCCTCTTCTTCCTCCCCCGTCCCAGGGCTGGGCTGTTCTGAGCTGTTTCTTTCCTGAGCTGTGTGCAGATCCCAAGTGGCGGAAAGAACCCTGACTCCTAATTATTCTGCCCCTTATCTCCTCTTAGATGGACCGACAGCCCATGTGTTTAGAATAAGGCTCTGATATAGTGATATGGTCTCATGCATTCACTTTTGTTCAGCTTTTCCCCTCATTCTCTTGCATTAGAAATTTGCGTTTCCTTCCAGCTCATTGGCATAACATTAACCTTCCTTTTTGCTGGAAGTGACGTGTTGCCTTTAATAACAGGGGCCTGGATTTGATATCCCAAGAGGACCTTTTCTGATTCCATGTTCATATAGATTAAGAGCTAAAAGAAAGAGACTTCTGAAAGGGGCTTTCCAAAAAGTGGTTTGTTTTCTCCTGCTTGCGTTATTGTGGTCTTTTTGTGAGAAATCAAACTGTTGAAACAAACATATATCCTGCTTCGATATAAAGAAATTGCAGCTCACTTGTGGCCTGGATCCACTCCTTCTGCTGAACGTGATTAGAGCAAGACCAAACCCTTTGAGTTACCTTTCGTTCTTGTGTGTTACAAACCTAATATATTATTAATGAAAATTAAGCTGTATTAATTACATCGCCTGCTCTGCTTTACATTCCTGTCTGACTTGTTCGCTAATGAACTCTGTGGATCAAGTCCAAAATGAGGGAGAAGCTTGAGCGCTGTCACCGATCCACTCCTGCAACTCGCCCCGACGTCATTGTCCAGATGTGACCCCCGGGCTCCCCGCATCGGGGCGCCGTGGCGGTAAACGTTTGACCGGGAGATGTCACTGACTTTTATTGCCGGGTTCGCTGGAGCCTGTGGCTTCCCTCAGTGTGGTCTCGTTTTTATGAATGAAGGCAGGCAAGGACGGCCGAGCCGTCCAAAGCCCTGCCAGAAATGCGGTGTTGGAGAGCCGTGGGTGGAGAGGGGAGCGTGAGAAGCGGCTCTGCGCCGGTCCCACCGCCGCGCAGCTGCCTGTCCATGGGCAGCAATGCGCCTGCTGCGGGGGGTCTGGGCTCAGGGGACCCTGCAGAGGAAAAAGTCACGAGGAAGGACGTCACACACTCCTTTCCATGAAGTGAAGGCTTAGAAAGTGTCCCTTCTCACCTCACAGGCTCTTTCCTGCCTGTCGTTGCAGGGATTTTTTTTCTTTTTTTGATCCTTGGCGTGAGATTTCTTTTAGTTCAGTTCTGTTTTTTACTCTGGGCTCTATTGAGTCAGCAGACCTTGGAGACAAGGAGCTCATTTTTTCCTGTATCCACAAAACCATTTAGTAAGTGCTAACCCCTTACACCTGTACGTGTACAGTCAAAGAAGGATCTTAGCATGGTTTTGTCTAGACTTGTGGTGCAGGGAGAGAGAGAAAGCAATTCCTGGGGCATGGATACGTGACATTTTGGAAGTAGAAAATACAACCAGCAAAGATTATATCCCTAGCCGAGCTGGCAGAAGGGGTTTTACGGGTGTTCGTAATCCACCTCGCTGCAGTGTCAGCCAGGTTAGCTCAAACCACCTTTGTTTCTGACTGAAATGAGCTGAGTCTGCTCGAGCGCAGTGAATGTTCTCTCTGTCCCTCCTGCCAGATGTGCGGTGGGAGACTACCAGCCAGCGCTGGGCCTCGGCCAGGCCCTGCTGCGACCGCCGCCAGGAGGCACCGTCCGTGTGTCCCCCGGGCCGCGCTTGAATGGGACCTGAGCCCTTTATCCACGATCGACTTCAGCGCGTTTGTCAGATGGAATCGGCTTAAGATGTGCCACTTACACTCAGGTTCGTGCTGTCCCAAGTCATTTCAGCCTGGCACCTGTCCCCAGCTCATAGCTTGGGTCCCATTAGCAGTTCTTTCTGGGGAATTTCGCAGGTCACTGGTGCTCTGCGGTGGCCGTCAGGAGTGGGACCAGCTGAACTCCTTCAGGGTCTGTGCGGGTCACACTGAACAGCTATGTTACCCATGGAAGGACAGACCTGTTCTTTCGCCTGGATTTGTGAACTGTGGGGTTGTCATATGCAGGGACAGGAGTTGGACTCGATGACCCTTGTGGGTCCCCTCCAATTCAGGACATTCTATGATTATCTGATTTAGGATGATACTGGGTATACATGCATGGGCAGGTTGAGAGGGTGCCTGTGAGATTTGAATTCCCATTGATGTGAAAAGGTGATTTGTTGTGGGTGTTTCTGTGAGCATCCCATTTGAAGTGTTTTATAGAAACAACTTCTAGGACTTTTGCTTTTCTGAACTGTGCATGGGGCTTTGGAGGCCAGAATACTTCTAAAAAAAGAAAAAGAAGATGGAAGCCAGAAACACTATTTTGTTGGTGTCATGAATCTTTAGATAGGAGAGAGACAGAATACATGTAAAACTCTCAAGTGTTGTGTAGCCTGAAACCTTTTCACAGGAGAACGCTGCTTTAAATATATGGCTAGAATGGAAAAAAAATCACTTCTGCAAATGATGATTTTTTTTTTAAGAACTAAAACCAACTGTTTAGAAATGATTAATTATTGTAACATGTGAGCGCTGTAAAGTTTCATCTATCCACAGTAGTATTTCACATGATTTAAAGTTGTTTGCTCAAAGTTTGCTTTTACCGTGTCATTAAGTCATGGATTTGTTCCAGCTGTCCTCCACAAATGTATCACTTGTGATGGATTTTGCATGGGAACAGGCTGCAAGATTTTAATTTGGATACCAAACCCTTTTTTTAAAAAAAAAAAAAAATAAAAATATATATATATATATAGTTTTGCTTTGCAGAATGTATTACTGGCTTTTAATGGAGCTGGCAGAGAAGATGCCAGACCTGTTCCCCTGGCACCAGCTGTGCCCTGTCACAACCTCCCATTGCTGTCACAACCTCCCGTCGCCGTCACAGCCTCTTGGCAGGAGAGCGCACTCCTCCTCTCTGCTGGCTGTGTAGCTCCTATGAGCACTTCTTAGTTTGCTTTAGGCAAAATCAAGTGGATTATCTCAGGCCGCTAATTAGACTGCTGAAGAGAATCCAGCTGGCTCGCGGGTTTGTCTCGTTTTCCTCCCGGGGTGGCTGGGGGACGCTGCGAGGCGGCTGCGGCAGCTGCCGGGCGCTGGGCTGTTGGTGGCTGTCAGGACGGGCACGGGCACCACGGCCTCGCCAACAGCCCCATGGAATCATTACTAAGGAGAACGTTGTTATTACTGAGCTGCTGAGGCTTGCCCAGTGGCTCTGTCAGGTTTGTCGAGGCTTATTTTTTACTTATTCAATTTTCATAACCAGAACATTTAGCATGTAATGTTTTCCTCCTCTAAACTAATCTGCCTTGTGCATGGAGCTCTGTCTTTTCATCGCTACGACGTACCGTCTGGTGATCTTGAACGACTGGGTATGATTAATGTATAAAACTTGGACGGCCGCTTGGAAAGGATACAATCTGATTCTGTACAGAACGGATTGATTTGGGGGATTACCCCTCAGTTCTGAACCGGTAACTAGTGTAAATGGATCTGCCCTGTAGGAAGAACTGCGGTGTTAGTTTGCCTTCAGAGCAAAGCCAAGACGCAGTCTGCTTTCTGCCATGCTGTTTGGTTCCTGGCATGGCTGCTCGCACATGCAGAAGGATGTGTCCCGTGGAAAGTGCTTGTAATCACTTGCGTGTTTTTCTAGAATGCAGACATCAATAGCAAGAGTGCATGATAGGCAATCTTTCTTCATTTTTATTAAGATTTTTGCATTCTTCCCAAAGTGTTGGCATAGTACACTATACCCTGGGGTATTGCAAGTGTCTGAATATTTAGGATGTGTAAAAGAACAAGAACATGTAATAATGTCTCTTCAGTCTGGGCAAACAGGTTAACTTGAGTGCATTGCTTTTATTGCTACATTTTAATAAAATGAACTAAGATTCTAGTAACAGGAAACTCACAGGTAAATACTTACACCTACTAAAACCTCTTTTCCTGTAAAGAGTGAAAAATAAATTAGCGCTTTATGATCTTTATCATGAAGATGAAACACACCTCTAGACTAGACAGTTACATGTATTTAATTCTAAATCTTGGAGGCGTTTCTGTAGCCCGTGGTTGCTCGTCTCTGAGGCTGGAAGTCACAGCGCTGGGCACTGCGGTGCTATCACACACAACTGAGGCTCCAGGCGTTGCCACCATTGTGAAATACCTTTGCACTGCAAAAAAAATCCCCAAACCAATGGTAAAATAGTCAGCAAAGGGCGTCCAGCAAGCATGTGCGTGTTTTATTTAAAATAGTCTCCACTGGGTTTAAAATGAAATGTTTCCATTTCTTTTTAAGCCTGTTTTTCTAAAACCCATCCGAAGAGACTAAATAACATTTGCCACCAGCAGCGTCCTGGTGCTGGGGACGTCGGGATGGGGGCAGAGCGGGGCGCTCTCAGGGCCGGCACCCGCGTGATAATGCGAGGAAATACTTCTGCTTGGTTCGCGGTGGCGTTTTTTCCTGACGGGTATATTGAGCAGATCTCGTTTCCTCATCAAAAGAAAAGCAAAGTTAAAGAAGAAAAGTGCTTTCTGCAAATCACATCCTATCTCCATCCTCATTCGCTTAGCACAGATTTGAAGTTGCGGTGTGAGGTCCAGCTGACCTCCCTCCCCTCCCCTCCCTGCCTTATTGACACTGATAATAGAACTATGGGAAAACTTCGGCTGCTGGCAAAATGGGTGGAAAATCAAATGTTTAATGTTTTGCTTGAGCATTTTGTGGTTTCTCCTGAAATTCTTTGTCTGAAACAAAGGATGTTCTTTGTTCTTTTTTTTTTTGCGGGGGTTTGCTTTTTATTTGAAAAAAATATGCTGTGTCATTGTGGATTGCAGAAGTTTCTACAGAAATGGCATGAGTTCTCTGCAAAATCTTTTTTTTTTAACTTGGAAAAAAGCCAGATGCAAACTGCAAAAAGTTGCCTCTTTTGACGGTGAAAAATTGTTTGTTGGCAGATTCTTACAAATGCATTGAGAATCAAAATGTTAGTGATTTGGAAAAATCTCGAAATAGAGTAATTTCACATGACCCCCTCTTGGAAGCTTCTAAGCTCTGCATTCTTTTCTCCAGCGCAATTCCCGCTGCTGAAGAAATACTTCAAAAACCAAGATTATGGATTCTTTTAAAAATGTCATTCCTTGCTTTTTGGGTACTGTACTAAGTTGTGTTTATATATCTTAATCTCATCCTGATTTATAGATCAAAATGAAGCTTTCATGGATTTGTTTGGAGTCTGGAAAAGATGTGAACTGACCGACAGACACTTGCAGGCTGGGGTGCCCAGGCCCTTCCAGCTGGATCTGGCTGCCTCGCGGTGGCCGCCCTGTGTTCGGCACCCCCGCGGTGACCTGTCCCCAGCCGTGTGGCACTCCCAGTGCTCCCAGGCCCTCCTTGCTGTTCGCAGGCCCGAGGAGCAGCGATGGGCACGGGGCGGGCTCTCCCAGCAGAGCTGCCCGGGGAAGGGGATGAGGGGATGTCTGCAGCCTCGGGGCAGCAGAAAAGAGCAAATCCCTGGGAGCACACGGTGAGGGGGTGTCCAGTGCTGGGCCCCTCGGCTCCAGAAGGACAGGGAACTGCTGCAGAGAGTCCAGTGCAGCCACCAAGATGCTGAAGGGAGTGGAGCATCTGCCGTGTGAGGAAAGGCTGAGGGAGCTGGGGCTCTGGAGCTGGGAGAAGAGGAGACTGAGGGGTGACCTCATTGATGGGATCAATATGGAAAGGGGCAGTGTCAGGAGGATGGAGCCAGGCTCTTCTGGGTGACAACCAGTGACAGGACAAGGGGCAATGGGTGCAAACTGGAACACAGGAGGTTCCACTGAAAGATGAGAAGAAACTTGTTGATGGTGAGGGTGCCAGAGCCTGGCCCAGGCTGCCCAGGGAGGTTGTGGAGTCTCCTTCTGTGCAGCCATTCAAACCCACCTGGACACCTTCTGTGTGACCTCAGCTGGGTGTTCCTGCTCCGGGGGATTGCACTGGATGAGCTTTCCAGGTCCCTTCCAGCCCCTGACATTCTGGGATTCCGTGTGACACACTCAGCCCTGCACAGTGCCCAGGGCCTCTGAGCTCCGAGGGACTGTCTGAAGCGTGAAAAAATAGTGGTGTTGGGATGATGTGAGTGAAAGGACCTTCTAGTCCCGTATCTTACTGTGATGCTGGCTTGCGCTCTTAAGTAGCTGCTGGTTGTCACTCGGAGAGTGTCCCTTTGTTATTTCAGAATCACTGAGACACTTAATTGGCTGATCATTAGCTGCTTTAGAGAAAAAATAAGATTTGATTAATGATAATTTCAGCAAATTATAGCCTGTTGAACAGGCTGATGAAGCGAAGCAGTGAAGAGCGAGCTGTGACTTGCCCTCGCTGCGCAGCCTCGCAGACACCGGGGGGTCAGTGCTGTGAATCGTGGATGGGGGAGCGCAGTGTCACAGCGTCAGAGAATCATTTGGGTCAGAAAAGACCTTTAAGATCATTGAGTCCCGTGTTAATGGGATGAGGACCACAGAGCGCTGCCCAGGGCGCAGTGGGGTGGTGTCTGTGCCTACAGGCTGTGGACATAAACACAGCAAGAGAGACGGCTGCTGGCCGTCATTCCTAACCTTTGAGATCACTTATCTTCCTTTTTGTTAACTTTTTTCTAAGCAATCATCGTTATAACTGATCAAGATCAAATTTCCGAGCTGAGATCTTGAATTAATCGTTGAAGAATGTATCTTTTTCTCTGAAATAGCCCTACACAGTGCATTATTTCAAGTTTTACCTTGCACACTTGCTGATTTCAAACATAACTGGTTTTACTTAATTATGCAACAGGGAAGATGGAACTAGTGCCTTCGCTTTAGAATAAACTGGTTTATCCAAAGGTCTAGAGTTTGAAGAAGGGAAACGTCTGCAGATGGACTAAGCAATCATTAGAAATCCCACACAAGGTATTTGCAGGCATTACTCACAGGGCTAAGAATTTAACAAGCAGGTTCCTTACATGAAATTGTTTTGCTGCCTTCTGGTCAAGAGAAAGTTCCCCCAGAGGTTTTCTGTCTTCTGCCATCTTTGTGTCTTAGGTTCTTCCTTTACCAAGACCCCTGACTGTTGCTCCCCTTTATTCTCTTTTAGGGCCCTTTCTCAGCTGTCACAGCAGCTACAGCTGCTCCCCCGCCTGGCTGGGACAGCCACAGGAACCTCCCGTTTCTCTGTGAAGTGGGGCTCCCTCAGCTCCCCCGTGCCGCTGGATTTAGCGATGTTTGAGACACTGACAGTGGTGGCATCAGCGTTACGTGGAATTTGCTTTCAAGGAAGTTGGGGAATAGCACAACCGTTGATGGTTTGCACTTGACCCTGTTTAAGACCTAAACATTCATGAAAAACCTCCCCCAGGTCAGTGTTAATCCCCTGGGGTTTGGAGTGGTTGGGCTGGACGGGCAGGAGTGCCAGGACTCCAGGACAGCTCTGCCCCTTCTGCTCTGTGCCCTCGCTGGCGTTTCGCAGCTTCACCCCTGGCTTAATTCTGTCCTGTGCAGAATTTGGGAAGATGAGGTGTTTCCTTCTTCTCTGAAGCGTAATCTCATCATTGAGCATAATGATGATTGGAAATGCAGAACAGAAACAGGTCAATAGCAATAGAAGAATATTAACAGAAGAATTAATGGAAGGAAGTTTAGGGGCTGGTTTTTTTGTATGTGTGTTTAGCAGAAAGTTTTTTTTTCTGTTAGCAGAAGAAACAGGGATTGTTTCTCGCTCAGCTTTTGGCAGCACTGGAGAGGAGCGGATGGGAGCCTTGCAGCACACCCCGTTTAACATCTTCCTTGCCAGGCATCCCGGGCCAGACGCACAGGCTGCGCGGGGTGTCGCGGGGCCTCCCCAGAGCTGTCTGCGCGGGGCCTTGGCGGTGGCCGTGGGGACAGCTGTGTCCCCAGCTCCGCGCTGTGGCCCTCGGCAAGGGGAGCTGGCTCCCTGCGCTGCGGGGCTGTGGTCCCCCCTGCACCGGGCACCCCAGGGCTCCCAGCCGGGCCAGTGCCCCGTCCCAGGAGCTGGGGGGGTTGATGGTCCCGCTGGGGTGGAGGAGGCAGCCCCAGCGCTGCCCTGGACACACCGGGGTCAGGCGGCCACAGGCTGGGCTTTGAAATGCGAGGCAGCTTCCTTAAGGCATCGCAGGGGGTAAAAAGTGCATTAACCATATCATAGGCACATGGTACTTCCCTGCTCAGATTACACTACAAAATCTGGGCAGTTCCTAAGATAGAGCTGGAAAAGGGGATTGGGGAGGGTGAGCAGCGCTCGGAGCAGCGCACAGCTGAGGTGGCTGGGAACAAAAGGTGACAGGAGAAGTGCCCGTGTCCGCGTTGCCGCGCATCCGCAGGTCAGCAGAAATCCTTCCGAACGGGACGTTTGTTGCACATTTACTGGGAGAAGCGTAAAATAAGTTCGTTTGAGTGCTTGGCTTTGCTTTGTGCCTTGTGTTCTGCTGGTTGATTGTATCTGGCCGTGTTTCTCTTTGGATTTGTACTTTGCTTTCCAGATTTGCTTTCTAACTGTTCATCAGACTCCGAAGCTCTTGTTAAATATCTTCTGTTTGATACAGTTTAAAGACTTTTGCAGATAGGGGCGGGTTTGCTTTGTTAACTAAGGCTGCTAGAAGTGTGTCTACTCTGCTTGTGGACAAAGCTTTCTGCAGTACGGGGTTTTTTTTGCGAAATACTCCATAAGCAACACATGTGTTTGTGCTATTAGCCGGATCTTCGCAGACTTCTTTTTATCTTCTCCTCAGCAGTGAGCTTCTTACAAAACCAGTTATTTTTAATGCCTCTTCTGGCCTTTTGACTGGGAATTGAGAGAGCGTTTTACCTCACATACTGCAGCGAAAGTTAGGTTTGTTTTTGTTAATGTAAGTCAAGAAGTAGCAATGATTCAGTGTGACAGGCTGAATGTGAGCCATATGAGCCGAGCTGCACGAGCATAAAGGATGATTGTGCTGCAAAATATCTCCAAGTAATTTAGATTTTGACACACTTACCACTTCTCAAGTTGCATTTCCCCCTCCTCACCGCTCCTGCCCTTCCCCCACCGTCCAGGATCTGATGTGATGGAAAAATATAGGCATAGTCGCTGGGGATAGTAATGGTTGGGCTAAAAGTGCTTTTACTTCTGCGTGTTTTATTATAGCAGCGTGAGAGCTTCGCAAAGAAATGATAATAATTGTATACGCTTCCATAGGTAGTCTTAAGTAACAACTTTATGGGCTTGAATAGCTCAATTTTTAGAGGATTATTCCTGTCACTTTTAGAGCACGCAAGTGCCGCCTACCTATCTGTGTCGCTCGCAGGTTTTGAAATGCCGCGGTTTTGTGATTGAAGCTGTGAAGCCCTGCCCGGAGCTGCTGCAGCAGGGCCCGCACGGCCCCCAGTGACACGGGCGGCGTGTCCCCAGCATCCCAGAGACCCGGGCACGGCGCCGCCGGCCCCGCTCCGGGCTGCGGGGTTTTGTACCGCCCTTTTTCTCCAATTAAGCACTATTGATTTCTTTTGTGCATGCTTTATTTTTCTGTTGTAACTTGTTTTGTTTTTTTTCTTCAATCCGTGGTTTCTCTGTATGGATGGCAATTGAAGGCTGTTGTATTGTGGACTCGAATGATGCATACTCATAGCAGGATTTTATGTCCAGCCTTTGTATTGATTAAACTTTTGCGTGGATGTAGAAGGGAATAGCAGATGGCAGTTCATTTCTGGCTGGGGTTTCCTACCAGTAGGTGCGTGTTGTGTGTGTAGGGGTGTGAGAGTGCAATACATTGGTGTAACATCTATAAAATAGGATGTGTTTTAATGGCTCTTGGACTTGAAGGTTGAATTCTGTTCTCCTAGGAAGTATACCGTAGAAGTACAACATACACGTAGCAGGGTAAATGGGAACAGAACTGGGTTTTTCGGTGAATTTGTTCTAGACCATTGGCCCAGTCCAAGCAGGCTGCAGTTGATAGAAAGGACCCTGCTGACACTGGTGGAAGTGGGGGCAAAGCCAGGCTTTAAAATGGTCTAGGTTGTGACACACCTTTGGTATTTAATGTTGAATGTGAAGTTTTTAAAGAAGCAAACAAAAAATAATACATTGGATACTATTTTTAAGGCAAAATCCCAGCAAAATGTCTGTCATCAGGTTCTAAATGATTCCTTGCTTCACTTGAACAATGAGCTATCCGTTATATGGTCTTAATTTATGGAATGTTGAATAGTTTCTGGCATTACTGTGCCCCTGCAGGAAGACCAGATGGTACTTTTGAATGAGTTTTGCTATGGGATAAAATGTTCCAGGTCTTCAGCAGATCATATCCATCTGTAAGAAAGGAATAGCATTTGTGTGAAATGAACAGGGTAGAGTCAAACAACTTGAAATCCTCTCCTGAAGGAAGAGCAACGCCTCTCGGCTGAGGTGGTTCTACGCGTTGGAAGGTGATGTGGAAAGCTATTGTTTAATGTTATTTTAAGAGTGAACCTTAATTTTGGTTAAACATTCCAAATGGGAAATCTTATCTATCAGGACTTGGAAGGCAACGGTCAGTATATAGCATGGTCAATATATACTGACAATAGTCTGTGTGTAACAGGAGTATGTTACATTTATAATCAGATAGATTGGTGATGTCTTTATCTTGCCTCCACGCCATAAAGTTCTGTTTTATTTGATTTATAGAGCTTCGGCTCTCTGGGAATAGTGTGGAAACAACGAAGACCCAGGTCCTGATGGTCCTTATCATGTCTATGTGTAGCATAGCTGACCTTACCGAACAGAGTGGAACATCTCCATCGTGATGCGCATCCCGCACCATCCATAAAAATTAGCCCTACGAGTCAAACAGGGGATTGGCAGAATTGTGAGAAGTTGCACCACTTCCCTTCTCCATTCTTCTGAAGGACCTGGAACTGCTAGAATGGTTGAATCCATCATCTTTTAAAGCTCTGCTGGGATTCTTCCAGTTGGCCCCTTGGGGAACGATTGCTTTCTCTACACTGGCTTCTGCACTTTCGTGGTCCACATGTGGGGAGTTAATATCCCCTTCAGTTTTTCTGTCTTAACAGTTCTATAAATGTTGTTCATGTTCCCTGCAGTGTTCTTGTTTGCAAATTGAAAAATCACAGGCTCTTCAGCTTCATCTGCCTGAAAATAAGGTGATTAATCATGTAAGGTCCCTGTATGGTACATAAAGACAAGCTCAACATCTAGAGTGCAATCCATCCATCCATCCTAAACCAGATTATCAGTGATATTAGTTGCCCTCACAAGTTTTAGCCATGTCTCCGCTGACTGTAGAGGAGGCTTCACTTGTTGGGGGACTTATAGGAAACTGAAGTTAAACTGAACCTGTGATCTTTAGAGAACTTAGATTCATGGTCCTCTTTGTTCTGTTCATGTGCTTTGTACTTTGATCACTGTATCAGAAGCTTGCTTTCAGAAGTGATTCTGCAAAGTTGTGGTACCTTTGGATATTTGGAGATCTGGTGCAAATTTTCCCTCTCCCAGCCTCCAAAATCAGCGAGCTGGGTGTGAATGTCTCACTGGGCTGCCCACGTGTTTTAAGATCGTTCTGGGTGAGACAAGGTCGTGCGGCAGGAAGGGTCTCTGCAGGTGCCTCTTTCTTCTTCTGTTGTGTTAATGATTTCTTCCCCGTTGTGTAAATCATCTTTACATTTGTAGGATTTCTTCAGCTGGAAAATAAAATAACTTCCTCACCTTCCAGGAGAAAAGTGACCAAAACATATGTATGTATTTTAGTGCATCAAGACCAAAACAAATGGTGCTCGCTGGTCAATACCACCTTACTGGAGTGTTGTTCATTGTAATGAAAATCAGACTCAGTTTACTGGTTGGCTAGTGCATTCAAAATTTTATATGAGAAGACAGGGCTTACGTAATTTTCAGTATATTCGGTAGGGTCTGCTTTTTTCTCATGAATGCTGGAGAAAGTCTGGTTGATTTCTTCAGTAACAGGACCTGTTCTCTTTTGGACAGCACTTGCAGTAAAATTGCCATTTTGTTAGATATCTTAAAAAACATCGTATGTTCCCCATTAGAACAAAGTCAAATTCTGCAGTATTAGTGTTTCTGGATTGCCGAGATTTCTAAATTTGATTGTTCTGCCTTTGGTTACAAGTTATGGTGGGTTTACTTCTATTTGTTGATGATCAATAACTTAAAATCTTATGAGTATGGGTTGCATATTTACACAGCAGACCATAGTAGCTTTCTGTGGTAATAGAAAATGTAATGTATAGCTTACAAAGTAAACCAGACTTGCTCTTCTAATACCACTCTGGTTTGTAGGGTGAGTATGGTACAGAACCACAAATCATTATGGACACAAGAACTACAAACGTGCATCTGGGGGCTGAACTTGTCTAGATGCACTTAGATCTATAGGACACGATGTGATTGCTGGATGTGTGAGTTGGAGATTCTGTACAGTATGCAGAATAAAACCAGTGCTCCTATCCCCAGGAGATGATCCTCCAAGTTAAGGTTACACCTTGGACAACTGAATGTGCTCCAAAGCTGTAGAAATAGGTGGAAGGAATTCAGGATCCAGGGTTCCACATGTGCAGCGGACAAAAGGGTTGTGCGTTACTGTCACCTTCCTTAGGGAGCAAAAACGTGCCAGGGGTGTACAAGAAATACCATGGAATCACAGAATGCTTTGGGTTGGAAGGGACCTTAAAGATTATTTAGTTCCAACTCCCTGCCGTGGCAGGGACGCCTTCCGCTAGACCGGGTTGCTCAGAGCCTCGTCCAACCTGATCTTGGACAGTCCCAGAGATGGGGCATCCACAGCTGCTCCGGGCAGCCTGTGCCAGGGCCTCACCACCCTGTGGATTCACATGTTTCTGTATCTGTTTGTGTTGAAACCTTTCAGAAAGAATTAATACTATAGTAGATATTTTGCTTTTACGAGTTTCAAAGTACCAGTCAGTGCCTTCATTTTATGACGGCCTCTACATAGCTTTAAATCAATTTCAGGTTGGTTATAAATAAATTTGCTACCCAGAAGAGAACAGGTCTCATCACTGAAGAGGCGAACCAAACTTTCTCCACCATCTACTATGAAGCCTCCTCTGAAACACTTCTCTAATCTTCAGTAAATGAGGCAGCATTACTGGCCTTGGCATCTCTTGATGGATAAATGGGGCTCAAACCCAGATCCTCCCTGGCAGAGCCCTGAGTCTGGCTGTCCGCAGGAGCTCGTCGTCTTCCTGATCGGCATCACGTGTAGTCCATAGAACTGTGTGCTGCAGCAGGTGCAAGGAAGGGTTCCAGGCTGGGTGTGTGTGCGCTGGGTGCTTGGCACCCCGGCCCGCTTGGCCCGTCACCTCGAGGACTCGCCGGCTGAGGAGCAAAACCTTCCCAAACCTGGGAGTCACGCAGCAACCCCCGACTTCTCTTACGCAGCTCGTGGAGGATCGGTGAGGAATGAACACAGGGTGGGAGATGGGAGGTGTTGCTTCTGTAGGTTACATCTGGTGTTATTGTTGTCGCTGAATGAGCAGCTCTGAGCTGGAATAGCAGAGCAGGCATCTTTTCGCATTTCGGTATCCAACATACCAAATTAATTCCATTATCTTTTATGGAAAGTTTGTGCAGGAGCAGTTTTGATGGATGGATTACATCTGCGGCTGCTGGCTGATTAGCAGCATGATAGATGGAGCTTTATTTACAGGGATTCGCTTTCATTCATGAGGAAAAATTGAAGGTTTCTTTCCAGCATGTTTTTTGCATTAAAACTTTTCAAAGTGCTCAACAAATGGTAGGCTTTGATTTCCGTTTGTTTAATGCCTGTGGTAATTAACATTTCTGTGAGAACATTTTAACCAAATGTTCTAGTTTCTCCTCCATTAAAATAATAATTTTTTGCTTTAGCTAAAGGATCTAATTGGTATATATAATAACCCTGGTTTGGGATTTCTTTTTGTCACTGTATGAGAGGAAACTGTTCCTGAGGAGTGATCATTGTTGCTTTTTCTGGACTTCATTAATTGATAATTGGCAAGATGCCTCCTGGAATATCCAGCCCATTCACTGCCGATGTGCTGTGTCTGCAGCCCATTGTCTCATGGCGTGGGCATGTATGCGAGTGCTGGAGTAAATCCCAGTTCCTCGTCTTCATGCCACGGAAGAGCTGGGCAGATTCTCAAGCAGATCAATTAGCTGAGCACTCTTCAGTGCAAAATCACAAGGCTGGATCCTTAACCCGGCCTTTGTGGAGCTGATTTCTAAACCCTGTGCGCTCCTTCATGGCTTGTGGAAAACCATAGGATTGGGAAATCGAGAAATGCGGCTGAGTGGTGGCGGAGCAAAGGAGATGACTGTTTAGTGATACTGGTACCAGTTTCTATTGGGAGATGCACCCACCCTTTCATCTTCTGCAGCTCCATTTCATCCTGTGTCTGCGGTTCCTGTGTGCAGGCTCAGGCTCAGACTGAGCTCTGGCTCAGAGACCTGTCCTGCCATGAAGCTCGAGGATGTTGGCTCAGGCCAGGCTTACTCCAGGTAAGCCTTGCAAATAGAAGTCATGGTCAGGACAGTTGTTTCATCTTGTGCTGCTCATTCTTGTCCCTCCCTTCTGTCAGGGAGACACTGAACAGGTTGGAGCACTCTGAGGATCACTGTCAACTGGGGATGGTTTCAGCAGTAAGAACGTGCTGAGGGCTGAAGATTAGGAAAATGAAAAATTCTGAGAAAACTTACTGTAACAAAGAAAACGCAATGCCAGTGACTCAAGACAGAGACATTTCCCTGAAGTGTGAGGTGGAGGTGAAGAGGACAGCAGTGATGCCTCCAAAACTTGGAGAGGATTGCAAGCCATGGTGTGCCAGTGATGGATAGATCTCAGCTAGCATTTTATCCACCAGCTGTAATAAGCTAAGGAGTCTTTCTTCTCCAGTTTGGCCCCCAGCCGGAAGAACAGGGCAGTGAGTGCCCTCTCTGTGTGGAGCACGGGCAGCGGTGTCCATGTGTGCTGTGTGCCAGTGGAAGGCCAGTGGTACTGGGGTGGATGAGAAGGGGGTGGTCAGTAGGTCAGAGAGGTTCTCCTGCCCCTCTGCTCTGCCCTGGTGAGACCACATCTGGAATATTGTGTCCAGTTCTGGCCCCTCAGGTCCAGAAGGACAGGGAACTGCTGCAGAGAGCCCAGCGCAGCCACCAAGATGCTGAAGGGAGTGGAGCATCTGCCGTGTGAGGAAAGGCTGAGGGAGCTGGGGCTCTGGAGCTTGGAGAAGAGGAGACTGAGGGGTGACCTCATTCATGGGATCAATATGGAAAGGGGCAGTGTCAGGAGGATGGAGCCAGGCTCTTCTGGGTGACAACCAGTGACAGGACAAGGGGCAATGGGTGCAAACTGGAACACAGGAGGTTCCACTGAAATATGAGAAGAAACTTCTTCCTGGTGAGGGTGGCAGAGCCTGGCCCAGGCTGCCCAGGGAGGTTGTGGAGTCTCCTTCTGTGCAGCCATTCAAACCCGCCTGGACACCTTCTGTGTGACCTCAGCTGGGTGTTCCTGCTCCGGGGGATTGCACTGGGTGAGCTTTCGAGGTCCCTTCCCATCCCTGACGTTCTGGGGTTCTGTGGTTTGTGAGGGGCCGGAGCGCGGGCAGGACGGTGGCTGTGCACAAGTTCACCGCTGTCGTGCGGGTCTCAGCGAGGTGCGTTCCACAGCCGGGAGAGCCGCAGATGTATTTTCTCAGCTGCGGAGCACAGGACAGCTAATGAAAGGAGCTGGTTTGTTGCTACAGTTGGTTACTGAGAGCACGTTTACTCTTGAGGGACAGGTTTGGATCCTGTTGAGTCATAAAGGAAAAGAGTTTGATCTTGGGTCCTTCTGGGGGTTTTGCTACATTGTTGAAAATTATTGTGCATTTTGGGAGGAACATGTCAAGATTCACAGCCTGCTCCTTGGGAAATTCTGATTGGAGACAGCAACTCTCTGTGCTGCGGATCAAAAGGGGTCCATTGACAGTGCTTTGTGTAGAAGTCGTGGAACAACTGTGGACAAATTTGTAAGAAGCTGTAAAATGTTCACTGTACAATATGCGTGATTTTCACCTTATCGGCGGATAGAATTTTGCTATTAATCACAGCACTGACAAGGCCAGGACGTATTTACTGAAAAATTATTTGCAGCAAACTCACTGTATTGACATTTGGTTTTGACACTGGTTTGGAATTAATCGGCAGACCGAAGCAAACCCCTCCGAGTTACTCTGGAGAGTCCCAAATTCCGGAGCTCTGAGGTTGAAGTTCGGGCGCTGGAGGAGCCGCTGCTCCTCTGGCTGGTGAGAACTTTTGCCTCACAGGTGGGAACTGTTGCAGTTCCCTTCAGTGTTCCCTCAATGAAAACAATTGTTAATTATTTCCAAATTGGCACAGAGCAGCGCACAGGGCAGGAAAGGCCACTTGCTAAGCTGTCAGTTAAACAGTAGGCTTGCTTTTGCCTAATTTGTATTTCAGGATGGGGGCAGGGGAATTTTAGTTGACTGTTCCAAAAGGGCAGCCTGAAGGAGGTAGGTGGTACCCAGGTGTGCGTCTCCGTAGTGCCCCGGTGCTGCCACCAGCATGTTTCCCAACACCAGAAGAAGATGTGCATTCCTGATGCTGTGTAGGGCACTGCAGTGCAGGCAGGACCCTTGCGTCCTAGAAAACTTGATTAAGAAAAGAAACAAATCCAAAGCTGGAATCTGTTGCTTACGGAAGGTTCTAAGTAGCACTGTAGTCATTTCATTGAGGAGAGAAGAACCGGGAATTGGGGATTGCAAAGGGAGTAGAAATGCGGTGCTCGGTGTCGTGTGCCGCTGCCCCTGGGACTGCCACTAGTTTTCATTCCTTGGTGAGATTCAGCAGCAGCCCCGCAAACGTGTGAGCTCTGTGGGACACTGCGAAGGGGCAGGGGTGTCCTGGAGGAAGGTTCGGGAAAGAAAGGAGAAAAACGTAATGCAGGGTCTTACAAGGATGCTTTTTAGGGAGCGTGGTTATGAGACTGTACAGGGTATCATCTGCTTGACTTACTTATGGTTTCCCACAAAAAAAGTATCTACATAACGGGGAGCATCGTGGAAAGTAGGGACTGGTTTTGTCCTGGAAGGGAGGAGTGCAGCTCTTTAAGTAAACGGGGAAAAGAGAATTTCCTTCACTCATCAGAGCAGCCCCCGGTATTTACAGAGATCCCTGAGCCCAGGGCATCGCCGTGGGGCCGGGACCCTCACCGGAGCCATGGGGCCGCGTCTCCTGCGCTGCCCTGCACGGCGCGGCTGCGCGAGGGGCTGTGGAGCCGGGGGGCGCTCGGCCTGCCCGCTGCCAAGACAGCTCTCCCCGTGCAAATTAGTCCATAACTTATGAGCTCTGACAAGTTTTTGTTGGCTGTGCCCTGGGAAATGCTTTTGACTGGCTGTTGCTGAGTTTGCTTTAATCTTTTCCCAGATTTTTTTGGCTGTCGTGGAAATAGCTGGATTATTTAATTTTGTTTTTGAGGGGCATGTATAGTCACCTGAAACCTGGTGATGTAAGACGGAAAAAAAAACCCAAAAAAGTACATCAATAACAAACATATTTATTTTCAGTGGAAATAAGGAGTTCAGCTCCCTCTTCAGCAGAGCAGCGTGACCCCGGCACTGGTGTGAGCACTTGCTGAGCCTCCTGCGTCCTGCGCTGGCATCGCCCCGGGGGACATTGCGTCCGTGCAAGTTGTCACAAGCTCCAGGCACTGTGCTGGCATCGCCCCGGGGGACACTGCGTCCGTGCGGGTTGTCACAGGCTCGGGCACTGCACTTGCCGTGCTCCAGCCGCTCTCATGCCCCCGTTGTGCACAGCGCCTTTGCTGAGCTGCCCAGTGCCGGCTGTCAGAGCTGGGCCAGGAGCAGCCGTGGGCGCTGGGTGGGACGGGGTTTCTCTTCGCCTCCTTTCCCCTGGGTGAGTTGTTTCTCTCTCGCTCCTCTGCAGCTCCATCCTCCCCCTGAGTCACTTTGGATCCGCTGCAGTGGCGACTCCCAATGACATAGAATTTCACTCTTCAGTGAGCCAAGTACCTGCCCTGTTATTTTGGGCTGGTCTGGGCGACGGAGAGCACTGACGTGCTAGATCCAAGACATAATTCTCCCCTCCTTTGCTCTGCCCCGTTATTCACTTGGAAAAAAGCTGCCTTCCCTCTTCAGGACTTCAAAAATGGCTTCAAAAGCTGCACATTCTGGAACAATACATCCCAAAGCTGCCTGCTCGCTCTTGCAAATGCTTGGCTACTTCAGCTGAAATACCTCGGGTGATGCTTTTCCGTTGCTGCAGCGTGTCAGGTTCCCGTTTGGATCTGGGCGTGGGGAATGTCCTGGAGAGCGTCGGGAGCATCCCTGCCCGGGGACGGTTCTGCTGGGAAGGGAGGTCTTACCGGAGCCGCTGCTGGGAAACCGCGTGAGTTTTGCTCCCGTGCTGCTCGCTCCTTGTTTGTCCCGCTCTTGAGTTCCCTGTGAAGCAGCGATCCTTCAGAGTCCCAAATGTCCGTTTTTTAGGCTTTTCTTTGAAAAGGGGGGTTAACAGTAACTGATTTCTTATTGAAAATAAAGCTGAAGAAAACCGCCTGCAAAAACGATGACTTCTGAAAATGGGCTGATTTTGCCAAGAACTGGAGTGTTGACAACACTAAGTGACTAAGCACCTCGTGCTTTGCTTTCGATAAGAAAAACCAGTTCGTTGAATTTGGATTTACACTGAGGTTTGTCCTACCCCTCTCCTCTTTCTCCCCATCCCAGGTGCCCTGAATGAGGAGGCTGCCCTCGGCTCATCTCAGATTTCATCAGTTAGCAGGCAGAAACGACTGGCTCTGTGCACTGTGCATTGCATAAGAGCAGGAAAGGAAACCCTTCTCCGCTTTTCATTCATCTGGTGAGCAGCCCTTGGGTTCCCTGTGCTCGGGAGCCGGCCAGCGCGCTGAGATCCCGGCTTTCCCACCGAGAGGGTGCGAAGGGAAGAGCTAATCCCTGCCTGGCACGGTTTAGGGGCTTTTCTGGTTTTCATACAAGAAAGATCTCTCACGGATTTCCATTTTCTCTTGTGTTTAAAAGGGATTGTTTTTTAATGGATATTTCCTTCCGTCCCCTCCCTTCTTCCTCCCTTAGTCTAAACTCCGACTGCAGCCGTTGAAACGCTGCTGGCAGCGAGCAGCGGGGTCTGGCTGGGGAGAGGTGCTAAAACACACAGACCCGCGAAACACCTCAGCCCAGTTGTTCGGTGTGGGTGTGCACGCGCGCTTCGGCCTCCTCCTGGGCTTTTTGCAATGCTTTCCCCAACGTGGGACAGAGGAGATTCAACATCACAGGCCGGTGTTTGGTCGCTGGTCCAAGTACAGCCTGAGCCTGCAGAGCCAGTTTGGACTGGGTGACACTGGGAGGCCGGCGGAGATGTTCGGAGCTGCTGTGTGGGTTGTGAAGTTGCTGTGCGCCGCTGCTGCGTTTGCTTTCCCGCAGCTCAGCGCGTAGCCAGGCTTGTCTGTGTGTGGGGATCAGTGGGGTGCTGACCCCAGGGTGGCACCCAGGGTGCTGCCAGGACACGGCACGGGGGTCACAGCCCTCTGCCCCCTTCTGCTTTCACATCAGGCTCGCCACTGGCTCTGCACACCGTTCGAAAGAACATGTATATCAAACCAGCTTTGCTATTTTCACTGTCCTCAAAAAGGGCAATTTAGTGAGGAACTGAGAGGTAGCGTAAAGGATTGTTCTATCTAAACCTGTTTGTGGGGATCTGCAGCTGGTTAAGTCACATCTTCAAAGCTGGAAGTCAGCGGGTTCTCCTGCAGGTGTTGTCCTCTTATTCTGTTTATTGCTTTTTGTTTATAAACGGCTGCCTCTTCTCATTCCATCAGCATTTGAAAGAGTGCTCTTGGTCCTGCAGCTTCTCTTCCACACGCGCACACCCTCTGCAGTTGTTCTGCCATCTCTGGGGCAACCTTTACATAGAAAGATGATATTTGTGTGAAGCCTTTGAAGGAAAGTGCTTCTTGTCACCTCTGCTTACCTAGAATAAGCTTTCTGGTTCAGCGCTGAAATGAAACCATCTGGAAAAAAAATCTCCCAATGAAATACTGCTCTTAATTTAAAGAAGTTGCGCATTTTAAATGTCTAGATCTTCTGTGGGAACACACTGGTTTCATCAACATTTTCAAGTAATAGAGCTGAACTGTTTTAATCAAGTCAACATTCTTCCTTTCAACTTTATGTTATGGCTTTGGTTGAAGTAAATCACTCGGAGTATATTGTTTTGCAAAAATGTCAGAATTTATAACTTTTTAGCCCCCAAATGAAATATTTTGAAATCTTGTTTTGTTCTCCCCGCTTCCCCTGCCGGGAGATGGGAGGATGGTGTTTTTCAGCCAGCTCTAGTTATAATTTTGATGGTTGCTGTTGTTAGATGTCCTGTCTCACGGATACTGGTTTCATCTGCAATGTGAAGCGTTCTCTTTTCCTTTTCCGTGAAATTGTGTGCCTGCAGTTCATGTTCATTTGGACTCTTACTTTTTTAAGCTGGTTTTCCATAAGGTGTCTTGGCTTTGCCGTTCCTAGGAAGTGTTTTTAAAGAAGGAACTGAGGAATAAGGAGCTCCTCTGTGGTCTGACCATCCTCTGTTTGCTGCTGATTTACCTTACAGGTTTACTCCTGCTGACTTTGAGGGACTTGGTCCCAATCCAGACTGTTTGCCCTCCCTTGCTTGGGTGCTCGTGCTTTCTGGGGATGCTCTGTGTACAGGGTTGGCAACAGCTCCTTGAGCAGTGGCCCAGTCTGACCTCATTAAAGCCAACAGGGTTAGTGCTGGAACCAGAGCAGAGCAGCATCTGCAGCGCAGCGGGTTGGGAAACTCCACAAAGGACAGAAATTGGAGCCTTCTGGGTCATCAAGCAATGCATGAGGACTGGGGTGACACTGCAGTTGTCTTGCTGTAAAGCTTTCAGCAGGAACCTTGAAAGACCTTTATTTTAGGTGCGCAGGGCTTAATTTGTTGTGACATCCCACCCAACTGAGCAGCGAAAGTCAATGACATTGATAAGGGAGGGTGAAGGACTGAGTGGGAGTAAAAAGACCTGATTCTCATTAAGGTGAAGCCCTTGGGTATTGTGTAAAAGGACATTAAAGGAAGCATTAAAATAGTTAGTGGAAACAAGTTATTGCAACACTGTCTACTGGTATTAAACTTCCCCGTCCTCCAGAGATGGTGCGTTTTTCCCTCTTGGTATAGATGCCTTTATTTGACAGCTCCAGCTTTTGATGCCGTTACCAAGCAATGAGCTGCTGTGTCCGGAGCATCGTTCTGGTGCTGGGGAGGCAGCGGATCCAGGGGCAGCAGCGTGTGGGCCGCGTGGGCTGGCAGGAGCACACGCGCTGTTTGGGGGGACGCGATTTCTCAGTGGGGCGCAGTGGTCTTGTCTGTGCGCTGCGCTCAACGCTGGTTTTCTCTGTGCCTGAAGTAGGGGCTGTTTCTTGGTATGTGAGTTTATGGGGTGGGTGGGGAGAGCAGTGGGAGCGATGGGTGTGGGGAACAGATGGAGAAAGCAGAGGGAAAGTGAAATGCTTTACAAGAATAAAAAGAGATACTTGTGTTGGAATCGTTACACCAGAAACAAGGAGCTTCTGATGAAGGAAAGTGAGCCTGAGGACACGGAAGGTTGTGGTGTTGTCAACAGAAAAAGGGTTTAGAAGGATTTTGCCCTTATCGCTTTGAGGTTGGTGGTTTGAGAAACTGAGTGCTGAGGGATGTGGGAATGATGAGAAGAGAAAGGGTGCGGAGGGAGTGACTGGGGCCGAGCAGGGGGTGTGAGGGGTGGGAGCAGGGACGGACAGGGGCCACCAGCCCTGGGGCCTCTCCATGGACGAGAGGCAAAGGAGCGAGGAGGGGAGCAGGAAAAATGGGAGCTGAGCTGGACAAGCAACCAAAGCCCTGGACAGAAAGGGGCTGCAGATGAGGAGGAGGTTGAGGGGAGGGCACTTAGGCACCTCCTTTCACAAGACCAGGGCTGTCCCATGATGAACCTTCAGCTGAGCTTGAACTTCTGGCATGCTAGGTGTAAAGTCTGACTGGCTTTCTGCTTCTTGCTTCAGGACGTGAGGTAATGGGGGGTTTCTTGTTGGGGGTTCAAGTTTATGCCTGAGAAGCGAGTGCTTGCTTTGGGAAGCCTGGCCGTGCCAGCAGGGCAGGCAAACGCCGTTCACGGGGCTGTCCTGTTCCCTTGTCACTGGTACCTGCTGGGCTGTGCTGCCCCAGGACAGCAGCCGGTGACTGTTCGGATGTGTGGTGGGTGATGCACACAAGGTACAGAATCCCAGGATGGTAGGGGCTGAAGGGACCTCTGTAGATCCCCCGGTCCAACCCCTGCTAACGCAGGGTCACCAGAGCAGATCGCAGTTGTCCTTCCTGTGGCCCGCGCATGCTGATGCACCACGTGCCCTGCCCTTGTGCCCTTGTACCCAAACCCGGGGCTGTGACACCCCAAGAGCCCCCATCGGGGTCCTGGGGCTTTCTGAGCCTGGAAGCAGCGATGGGCAGAGGGGACATGGCCAGGGCAGAGCTGTGCCCGGCTGCACCAGCAACCCGGGCCACCAAGGGCTTCCATGCGCTGACGTGTTGAAGCCAGCAGGTACCAAGGGCAGGGGATGGTGACAAAATCCTGCTGTGGGACCCTTATATAAGAAGCTTATCTTTAATTGTCCTCCCATTAATGATTTCTCAGCAAATGCTACGTAATCATTACAAATTTGGATTACCTGGAAAAGCTGCTCAAAGTAGGATAAATAATCAATTCCCCAGCTGGATTCTGAAGAATTAATTTCAGCACCACATATTCAAAGTTCTCTCTCATACGAAATACCCTGTTTTTAAGAGCAGTTCTGCAGAAGTGATATTCTTCCTGGCCACTCTTACGCTTTCTGACAGTTTTATTTTTCCTTCAATGAGTATCCTTTAGCACACTCAACTAATATACTCAAACGACTAGCAGAAAAGCTACATTCGTAAGAATTATATCTCTGTAGAGCGTGCTGAAGTAATTCCAGTTCCAGGGCAGAACCGTGGAAATTCTGAGCACGGTTTGTCCGTATCTTATCGGAGCAGACACGCTTTTCCCATGGCCTGGCCGCCTCCCAGCGCCGCCCGAGCAGCCTCCGTGAAGCCCGGTTTGAATGGGAGAGGTAATCTTTCTGAATGGATTTGCTGGCAGGATTCCTGTTGCGTGTGTAGTTTATTGTTCTCAGTGATGTGACTACATTTTACCCCCCTACATAAATGTTTCAGGGTCTTTATGTCTTTTGGCGGTGGGAGGGGTTCCGGAAAAATAATCGGAGCGCTAATTCTGTACAATTCTATAGGCAAACTTTTTTTTCCTGTTTTAGCTACTTTTCCATGTTGATTGTGTAGCTTTTTGAGCATGCTTTAGATATAAAGGACACCAACTGATTTACTTGAACTCTTAAACTTTTCTATGGTCAAAGGGTTTAGTGATCAAAAGCAAACAACTTACTTTTCCTCGACGCATTTTAGCAAAGTGCTATTATGCCAGTTCATTTATGTATGTATTCTGTTCAGAGTGTAGTAATTGGCTATGAAGTGTTACTGGTGGTGTCAGAACTGAAAGAAGGGGTCCCAATGGTGGCATGTCCCCAGCTGGTGTCACTGTCCCCGCGGTGGGGTCGGAGTCGATCCCTATGTGCGCTGTGCTGTGCAGCTCTGCCAGCTCAGGATCCGGCCTCTGGTCGCTATTACAGGGCAGCTAACGTGTGTTTAACAACACAGTAACCACAATACACAGAGAAGTTCTGTTTTAGCACTGCTGGGGCAAGAAAATTGCTGTTAATGCAGAAGACTGAAGTGCAAAAGATTGCTAAGAGGGGGGAAGGAGGCAGAAAAAAAAATCCTCTTCTTTGGAGTTAACATGTGTACAGACAAATTCTCACGTCTCAAGGCTATGTTTTGTCTAGGAAAGATCCTTAAGATTTGGGTCTTTGTAATTAAAGCATAAAGCATAATTATCTTAAACTTACATCTGCAGAGGAAGAACTGTGTATTTACGTACTATCTGCCAAAAAATCTTTCTTTTTTTAGCTAGAAAGAATGATTAACAAAAAGGCATTGAAGTATAAAGGCGTTTTTGCTGAAATATGTATACATTTTGTGAACAGATTCAAAAGAGAAGAGTGACAACCTTTTTTTCTCTCTTTTTCTTTCTTTCTTTTTCAAAATGGGTGTGAGGGGGAAGCATGCAACTCCAAACTTAGTCCCTACAATGCTTGGAAGACACGATGATTAATTTCCTACTTAGGTTTCCAGATGTTGGATTTTTTCCCAACATTTAAAGACCTCTAATGTTTAACAGGATATGTGCAGAGTATGGTCTTTAACAGAGTTTTCTTTCATAACTCTAGGATCTGTGAGAAAAGGTAACTCGGGAACAACACTGCAGATCCGGAGCTGCACCTACAGCCTTCTAGGGAAGAAAAACAAACAAACGAACAACGACAGGAAAACAACATTAAAGGTGCAAGTTTGGCCTGGAGCGGTGTTATTTGGGAAGGCCATGGGTCGGTGCCAGCAGAGCTGCTGGAACGCCGTCCTGCTGGCGCTGCTGTGTGGCAGCGTGTCCCGCGCACAGCGCGACTGCACGGGCGCCGAGTGCCGGCCCCTGGACAACTGCATCGAGGAGGTGCTGGAGCCGGGCGAGTGCTGCGCCACCTGCCTGCAGCACGGCTGCACCTGCGAGGGCTACCAGTACTACGACTGCGTCAACGTGGGCTTCGTCAACGGCAAAGTGCCCGAAGGGCAGTCGTACTTCGTGGACTTCGGCAGCACCGAGTGCTCGTGCCCCAAGGGGGGAGGGAAGATCAGCTGCCAGTTCATGCTGTGCCCAGAGCTGCCCCCAAACTGCATCGACGCGGTGGTGCCGGCCGACGGGTGTCCTCAGTGCGGGAGGATCGGTTGCCTCCACGAGGGCCAGAAGTACGTGGCGGGGCACACCTTCCACATGCCGCCCTGCAAGGTTTGCCATTGCCCCAACGCTGGCGGCGAGCTCATGTGCTACCAGCTGCCAGACTGTAACGCGTTCGCCTTGAACACCGCGAGTCCCATAGATGCTGAGGACGGCGAGGCAGAGAGGCACTACGACGATCCGTACAGCTACGACCAGGAGGCGCCAGAAGGAGACAACACCCAGGTGGAGTCTCCGAAGAAATACAGGAGTTATTCGTCCCACCTAGAGCAAGAGAGCATCAGCCAAGAGCAAAGTGAGGATTACGACTACCTGCCAGCCAGCATCCCTCCTTCAGCCTTGGCTCCGGCCGATCTGGACACCGAGGAAACGGCTGCGCCGCTCACCACGCCGGTGCCTAACGTCCCCTCGGAAGTTCGCAGTGCCACAGAAAGAAGCGAGCGAAAGAGGGTGCCCCGCACCACGGCAGCGTCCCTCCAGCAAACGGCACACAAGGAAGCACCAGTAACCACCAGTGCTCCTCCAGCGCACACAACGGCCACCACTGAGGCACCCAAGCAACTGGAGGAACTGGAGAGGAGGCCAAAGGGGAAGCAAGGGGACAAAGAGAGGCATGAGCAAGAAAGAGCCCTCCACTCTAAAATGAAAAAGCATGCCAGAAAGGAAGAGCCAGGGAACAGCCTGCATCTGGGCTTAAAAGAGGTGAACTTAACAGAGCCCAGTGGGGCAAAGTCTTCCCAGGAAGTGCAGGAGGGAAATGCTTTCCCCAAGGTGAAGTTCAGCGCAACAACCTCTCCTCCGGTTGCTCTCAAGGAAGACCGCAGTCAGGCATCCCAAAAGCAGTCCCAGACGCTTTATCGTTACCATCCCGAGGAAGATGGGGACCCAAACTCCATCCACGCTAACCCCAGGTTGCCAGAAGGTAAGAGCCACTGCCAGTGTAGATGTCTAGAGAAAGTTTATTCATAATAACATTGGTGCGTATCGACTTTTTTTTTTCTTTTTACTGCTCCACATGGGCATGAAATCAATCCAGTTACCTCCTTTCATCCCTTTCAGAAGATGGTTTGTATTTTATTTGACATAATAGATGCCATTTCACTATTGCCTGCCTTGCTTTGGTTTTGCAGACTGTGGATGGTGTTTTTAGGTATTGTAACTGTATTTCAGATGTTGATTTGTTAAACTCTGACCTTTTTCTTCCGTGACTTGCTTTTAATTTCTAATGGGATGTTAGAGAAACGTCGTACTCTACACAGAAGGATTGAATTAGTTATCTGCTTGGATCCTCCAGTTACCAAGTGAATGTAATCACATTTGTAGCTTTTGTCTTTTGTTGGGGAGGAAGCGAAACAGTTGTGCTTCTACTTCAAAAATATTTACAGCACTTGTTGTAATATTTATCCTCTGGTTGAAAGGCTGTCTAAGCTTGTTAGTACAAAAACTTGATAGATACACTCAAATACCCCAGAGGACTAGTAGGAAGAAAAAGAACTTGCTTTGTGATTTTTGGGGGCTGGAAGTTTATGATGCTTATGATGTACTGTGGCAAGTGTACGTATTTCCTCTCTGCCTCCGGATTCCTCCTGACATCTGCAGTGAATGTTGATTATATGCTTTATGCAATGCTCATTACTGTAATGAATGCAAGCTTCATCGCTATAAATTAGCATGTGTACAGCTCGTATTTCCAATTCATTTTTCATCAAATCAAGAGTAATATCTCCCTTTTTCAAAATGTGGCACAAAATGTTCTCATGAGGATCAGATGTATCATAATTGCAGTCTGAGCAGAGAATACTGATTACTCCCTAGACAGCGATATTTCTTCCTGGGTTCTCCAGGTAGCCCTTAAACATCTTGAGCTGCCCCAGCCACCTACTGGAGATGTTGAAGGGAAACAGGAGGAGAGGAACTGGAGCTGAGACTCTGGGGCCCAACGCAAACAGCACCTGATGCTTCTTCACCAAACAAAGCTTGTACAAGGTCCATGAATGGAGGTGGCAGTGGGTTTTTTTCTGTCGCTTCTGTTTTTATTGTAAATGTTGACCTCACAATTAGTGATAGCAGCTCTGACTCAGACCTTGACTCTTGGTTTCACCGAAACAGTGCTCTAGAACCAGGTTTACCAAAGAACGTCACTGGTTGCAGGAGGGCAGCGGGGTTTGAACACAGGGCCTTGGAAAGGGAAAACATGAGCTGAGTGCACAGACCATCCTGTGGGATGCTGTTAGCAATTTCAAAAGAGGCTTCATAGATAGTTAATGTGCTCTAGGCCTCACCTGTGTGCTACCTTCTCTTCACGGGTGCCTGTTGTATTTCCCTTCTGGCTGCTTTTGTTATGTGAAAGGTGAATCAAACAGGGGTGACTGGCTGATTATCCTCGGGGAGCGGATTCCAGCCCCGAGTTCAGCTGTAGTTAGACTTACACTGCGTGGTGTTACCGAGCAGATGAAGTGCAGAGCTCTTCCCTTATATTTGTTGCCGCCTACCACAAAATCTGATCTGAGCTGTGAATTAAGGCTGTGCATGGTACATGGGTCTGAGTGGGGACTAATGCACAATAACCTGCTTTCTGACGTGACTTAAAAACAATTTATTGAAAATTAAATTCCCTTTTTTTAGAAAAAAAAAATCTCAAAAAGGAAAGATGGGAGAACCATCCTGAACTCTTCAAAGAGGGGGTTTAAGAAAGCCTGTTGGTGTGGAATTGTTTACCTGCAGAGCTAACTACTGCGTTCTGGAGTCTCCTCAGGTGATTTCCAGTCTGTGATTCCTGGGGCCTGCCTGGCTGAGACGGGTCTGCTGTATTTTCACTTGTTTGGTTGCTTTAATTGATGCGGTTGTGACTCATGCAAGTAGATCCATATGTTTCAAGTAATAAACCACATCCATCTTCTGTCGCGTTGGTGACTCCTGAGCCAGTGATAGAGGGCCAGTGAAGATATTAGTCAGACTTGAAAGAAAAATTAATTTTGCCTTCAGATACAGAATGAAAACATAAATTTTGTACATGTGTTTCTATCTATAAAGTGGCATAATCTACTGGAATTGCCAAATAATTTATTTTCTACCCTCAAGAATCAGCAGCATGATGTGACTGCATCGATCCCCTCATTTTCACAACCCGCCAGGAGTTTTGCTGGGGATGGCCCCGGGATGGAGGTCAGCTCACTGAGAGATACGTTTTTGTGACTATTGGGACATTCTAGGGTTTTGTGTGGTTTTTTTTTTGTTTTTGTTTTTTAGTCTTTTTTTTTTTTTTTCCTCCAGGGTTTACGAAAGTATGGGAGGTTTCATAGCTTCGTAGAAACATCTGCTGCCACTACAAATTCAGCCCAAGTTAGCTGGCTATTTTATTTGTTCTTCCCGTTAGCTGTGTCCTGGCACCAAAACTCAGCTGTGGTTGGACCCCTGATGCCTTTTGTTAAAACGTGGCTTCATTACTTATATTTTATGTATCTCGGTTTGGTTTTATATGTAGCTCAGCTTTCATCTCCCAAATCTCTGGTGCCTCATATATAATCTAATGGTGGAAACAACATGCAGGACTTCGGTGCTCAGGAAAGGTGAATTTTGTGGTTTGATTCTCTTTCTGCTTTTTGGCTTTTCTTTCCCCATGTTTCTATACAACTGCGGGGCTGGTCCGTGCCGCTGCCCTTCTCACCGAGGTGCGGGTTGGTCCCCAGGCCCAGGAGGGACACAATTCTGCACCCGAAACCCAGCTCGGGGGGGCACAAGCATGTACAACGGGGTGTAATATTGCACTGCTTTCGCATCAGCCAGCTAAGATGAGCTATTTAATGTTGTCGTTCACGGACTGCAGTGAATTGCCATTTAGTTTGGGAATTTTTTCTCCTTTCCTTTTTTGGCTGCTCTGGCCCAGCTGTTTTGCCAGTGATGGGTGCTGGGTGAGGCCTGGACCTCACTGGTGTGGGCAGCAGGCCCAGGGCAGTGACCGAACCTGTGCTGGGACCTGGGGAGGCCAAACCGCGAATCCTGGGGGCAGTTTTGGGCCCCTCACACCAAGAAAGGCCTTGAGGTGCTGGAGCGAGTGGAGAGAAGGGAACGGAGCTGGTGAGGGGCTGGAGCACAAGTGTGATGGGAGCGGCTGAGGGAGCTGGGGGTTCAGCTGGAGAACAGGAGCTGAGGGGAGACCTTCTGATCTCTGAACTGCCTGAAAGGAGCTTGGAGCCAGGGGGGTCGGGCTCTGCTCCCCAGGAACAAGCGCCAGGAGCAGAGGAAACGGCCTCAAGTTGCACCAGGGGAGGTTGAGGTTGGATCTGGGAACAATTTCTTCCCCAAAGGGCTGTGGGGCATTGGAACAGGCTGCCCAGGGCAGTGCTGGAGTCACCATCCCTGGAGGGGTTGGACAGACAGAGATGAGGTTCTCAGGACATGGGGCAGTGCCAGGGGTGGGTTATGGTTGGACTTGGTGATCTTGAGAGTCTCTTCCAACCAAAATGATTCTGTCATTCAGGTGAAAACATCCGCTCCTGCCATAGTTTACAATGATTTGCAAATGATTGAGTTATGTGAAGATGACTTCAGCAACCATGCTTGCAGGTATACAATAGTATCGTTAATCTTGATGATCACATACAAGCATGACTTGCTCCTTTTAATTAGGAACATGGAGTTGAAACAAAGCCTATGAATTCCGTTTGTGATCTGAGCGGTGTAGATTTTTTGTCAGGGAGGAATGAGGGAATTAAACACTTGATGTCATTGTATTTCTCTTGGTATATCACAGCCAAAGGCTCCAGTGGGGTTACACTGAGCTGCACCACAGGAGACCAGATAGTTTGAGCTGGAGTTGAAGTCTGAAGTGGAACTGAGCAAAGCGACTTACCTGGAACCTCCTGTGTGAAACCACAGGGACAGTATCAAACAAGGTGCTCCATTTAGAAGTTAAAAACTCCATTTTCCTAATTTCCACCCCAAATCATTAATTTCTTAGAGAACTGCAAACCCTTGTTTCCAAACAAGATTCTGTGATTCTATTCTATGATTCTCTGGGACACCAGCAGCAGTCACAGCCCCCGGAGAGGATGCAGGTGCTGCTGCTGTCACAGAAATGGGCCCCTCTGCAAACCCGCTGGTAAAACGGTGACTTGGGGAGCTGGTTCCTCCGTTTGTGGGGTGGGAAGCACAGCAGCAGCCCGGTGGGTCCTTACCCACCTCTGCCGGGGGTGGGTAACACACAGACCTATTGAAGTTTCTGTGGCAAACGCTGATTACTCCATTCCTAAAGGAACTGTGAGTGTAAAGTAGAGGTAATTAATCAGCTGAGGAAGTGTAAATTAAGTACTTTCACCAAGGGAAGGGGTGTGATTGATGCACGGAGACTATTCTCTTTATACAGTCTCTTTCCAAACATTGATCTTATCCTGTTACTTGCTGCAAGAGCAGCAAACAGAGGGAGTTTTAATTTCTGTATTTCCTATTCCCTCATC
Organism: Pampusana beccarii; assembly: GCA_013399365.1. Classification (NCBI taxonomy): domain Eukaryota; kingdom Metazoa; phylum Chordata; class Aves; order Columbiformes; family Columbidae; genus Pampusana; species Pampusana beccarii. The sequence goes on from VWYH01001506.1 coordinate 758,882, forward strand.
CTGAAAATGCCCTGAACAGGGGAGGATGGAATAAAAGATCTTTAAAGACCATCTTACTGTCAAGTTTTGTTACGATTTCCACGATTTTTTAAATTATAATTATTTATTTTTTCTTCCCATTTCCCTATGCTCTGTCAGTGGAGTGCTGTCTCTTGTATATATGCAACTCAGGTAGGAAACGGCCTTGTTGTGAATGTTTTCCGATTTGCATTCTGGTTTTGGCAGGCTGGATAGCAATTTGTGTCTAGCTGGAACCACTGTGTTTCTGCATGGAGGTGTTTTTCCACTTAAAACAATCACCAGTTGTGGATGGGTTTATCACGGTTGTATTTAGAGATACGGATAATTGCTCTCCAACTGAAGTAAATTGCACCAAGTAAATATTTGCGAGCCAAGATCAGTGGAGGTGAGAATGGCATTTATTGCATGGGAATCCTGATCAGGTAGGAGGTTCTGGGAGGCTCCTGTGTGACTTCTAAGGAGGTAATTGAAATTTCAGCCAACCCATTTACTGCATGTTTGCTGATATTGGGGCTCATGAAGAAAGATGACCCTGAATTTCTGAACTGAGGACAAGCAGGGGCTGAGGTCCATGAAGCAGTGAGGGTTTCTGAGGCGTTCCCTGGGCACACCGACCTTTCGTCCCTTCTGTTGCCACCATCAATGCACTGGAGGTGGGAGGATGCTGTGGATGGTGCGTCAGAAACACAAACTGTGTTGGAAATTACTTTGTGTAATATTTTTTTTGTGTCAGGCGAAGCGTTCTTTCACATTTACTTGAATTACTTCAGGCTTAATCTTATGTTGTTTGCTTCGTCCCAGTTCTCTCTGCAGCAGGAAGAAATCGGCTTTGAGCCCTCAAACTAGGATAACTGAGAAGTAAAAATAAACCTCTGGAGAGTGGAGTGCGGGGACAAAAAGCTTCCAGGCCAGCAAGTGTGAATCAGCATGAATCACAGCCCCAGGTGACAGTGGTCGTTATGTCTTCGGTAGTTACAGTTCTGAGACAGTAATATTATAGAGGAAGATCGCACGAGTGGGTATGAGGCAGGTTGAAATACTTACAGAAAGAGGAAGACTAAAATATTATAAAATTAAGAAGCGTTTTACGAGAGAACTGCAACATACATCGATCTGTTCTGCCCAAACCAGCATTGATACCTTGTCTGGTTTGGTGCTGGGACACCGCCAGCCGGCCCTGCGGACAGGGATGTGTCGGTTCAGGTTTGTGCTCGAGCCGAGTCTGTCCCCTGCACGCCATGTGCGGCAGGAAACCTGCCCAAGCTGCAGGAGTCACCACAGTCGTGCTTTTCTGTCTTTTTATGTGTCTTCCTTCCAATATCTAAGAGCACAAGTAGCAGCCAGGGTTGGACAGCGAGATGAAGGGAACCACTTGTGCTGGGATGGGCCACCTTGGCTCTTTCCATTCTAACAAGACCAGTAATTTCAAGTGTGTGTACACTGAACATTGCTTGTGGCATGGATTTGTGAGCAAAGAGTGGGAGGGAAATGAAAACCTGCACCGACATGCAGGAGGGCAGCCAGGCTGTTGTCTGCACACCCTGCAGTAACCAGTAGCCAAAGGGATCACATCTCCAGATCTGGCCTGGCTTTCTGTTTCCAAAGCTCTTGCTTTCAGTGGATGCAACATTCAGCCTCTATCAAGCGCTCTGAATAGTCCCACGTGAGGAACTGGGGCAGGGATCCGGAGGGCTGACTGCTGGCTCAGTGCTGGGTTGGGGTTTGTCTCTACGTGATCTCTGGACGTGTTGCTGCACAACTGCTGCTCGTCTGGTTGTGTTTCGGGAGCTGCTGCTGCTTTTCCAGCTGGCTGGGTTCAGGGTCCCTCTTGGGTCTATGAACTCGAATTTGATGCGTTATTCTTTCTTTGCAAGAATTCCCTCAATGAGCCCAAGCCCTGGTCACCACAGACCTTCTTCCATTCATCATGTGCATCTACTTGCTAAAATGGAGATTCTAAGCAAAGATCATGAGCTCTCAGTTAATACTTTTGTGTCAAGCTTCTATTTATAGAGTATTTTAAGTGGCAGCTGTATATTGAACCAGGAGCTCTTTGTCTTTAGTTGGAGAAAATAGTTTAGAGGATCTTTTCTCGAAGATCTGAAGGTCTGTGAAGTGATGCAAGCACAAGCCTGGGATACAGAATGCCAAGTTTCACTGTGCTTTACAAAAAACTGTGTGCATAACCTGTCAGAGTCAGGTGTATGCTGATGTGTAACAACTCACAGAAGTGTTCAGGTCTCGATGCCTTTTCTTTTTAAACCCCCTTACCTGCCAATCTAGTAACTCGAGGTGTTTGAGAAGGTGGATTTGTGTCTTCCTGCACTGCCCTGAAAATGAAGATACCAGCTCTTATAATGAAGCACGCTTTGGGGTGATCTCAGCAGGGACTGTGGTGAGCAGGTACGGTGTGCGGTACAAGGTGGGACAAACATGCGTATTCCTTCAGATCTTGCTGGTCTTGCCTTCGTTAAATACTCTCTGAAGAGCAAGGTCTTTTTCCCAGCACCTGATGTGATGATGTGGTGTTGCCAGATTTCCCATCCGCTGATGGTGCGTTTTCTATATAAAGTTCTTTTTGCTGCAGCAAAATGGGAACGCTGAGCACAGGCTGGGGTTTTCAGATCTCCTTAACTTCATGGGACTTAGTTACCAAGACAGTTTAAATCTTATATGTTGAAATAATAAATTAAACTGGAGTGGAGCACCTAACCTTCCAAAATATTTTGGGAAACCCATCCTGCATGCTTACTTTGTAGAGGTAAACATCGTTGTTTGTGAAAAATTAGCTCCATCCATTATTTGCAACAGGAACATTCGATTTCAATTCTGAAATTAAAACATGCTGGAGAGGAACTATGGAAATAAGACGGGTGTTTTCTCATACAAATTAATTAACCACTTGAAAAGACAAGGCTGTTGGGATCCCCAGGTTTCTCAAGGGGACTGCATTTGCTGTTTATTTATAGTACATATCTGAGAGTATGTGTTTTGTATGTGTGTTTGGTACTTCTTCAGAAAACAGAGTTTAAATGAGGCTTCTTTGCAGTAGTGTTTGTAGTATTCTAATTGAACACTGAGGAATTAAAAAACCCCCTGAATATAGCTCCTTGTTAGAGAAAGGCAAATATAAGTAGTCATTTCTCATCCAGATTTTGTGAGACAATAAGCTTTTGAACGGTTTCAAATATGTAGGCCAAATAAATGTAGCTTTCTAGCATATGCTTACTCATGGAAGGGATCTGTAATTCCGTTACCCCAGGCCTCACAGAGAGCAATATCTCTTACCTCTTAGGGATTATTAGGTAACAAGCCAGCAGTAATTGGAATTTTATACAGATCCCCTTATGTGTGAGCAGGTTTTCTGTTTTACTGGCCATTCCCAGCCTGTCTGTGCTGTGCCTGAGATGACCAACTCTCTTCCAAAGACACCGAAAAATGCTAAACCTCCATCCCAAAGCCCTGGTGGTGCTGGCACGAAGCCAAAGTCTGAGAGAGGGACAGGGGACAACAGTAATTGTGCTGCCAGGGCAGTTTAGGACCAGCAAACCTCCGCTGCGTGTATTGCCCTTTCCTCCCTTGCCCGGGGAGCTGCGATGTCCCCCGGGCCCCTCGTGTTTGCCCTGACACGACACACGGGGCGCTGGGGACTCGCCACCCCCCTTGCTGTGACGGGGACTGTGAGCAGTGACCTTACAGAACTGCCGGATCTGCGATTGCTCCTTGCACGTCGAGTTCCTGGGTTTTGCCCCATACACCAAAAAAGGTGCGATTTAGAAAACCACACAGAACAATAATTCCTTCTCCCTCATTTCTATGAGTGCCGGTTGCTTTTGTGTTCCTTCTATGAACTGCAGGGATGCTGATTGCGTTCAAAAGGCCTCAGAGTTGTTTGACCTTAGTTTTGAATTACCAGGTACCGAAGTAAATGTTTGTGTCTCCAACAACTTCAGGTTTAACCCCTTTTAACGTGGAAGGGGAGGATTTGCATCAGTAACTTTTAAAAGACTTTATGAAAGTTGATGCTCTTGCGAGCTGTTGCTCTGTGTATAATACACACCTTAAAAATAATGAAAATCCTCTAATGGAACCTGGTGCCATTCACAGGGCAGGTTGTCGCTTGTGTCTGTTCGGGTATGGCACAGAGGGCAGGTTTGCATGCAGTGCTGTGTGCCTTCCCCGTGAGGCCGTTTGAACGGGGCACAGCAGCGTGTCTCAGGGCTATGCAAGGGAAGTGCTGCGGATAAGCTCTGTTTTGTATGAGGTCGCTATGTAGCGGTTTTATTTCAAGAGGGGTTTGCATGGCCTCTCCTGTGTTAGCCACCTGTGCTGCACCTTCACCTTCCCTGCGTGTTTTGGCTCTTGCTGGACCTTTGCAGCCCGGCACGGGGACTTTGCAGCCTGGTGTCGGCCACCAGACATCGAGGACCGGTCCAGGAGCTCTTCTGGGAGAGCTGCAGGGAGGAAACGGAGGAAGATGTGCATGTGGTGGTGTCAGGGAAGTCAACAGGTTACCCAAACCAAGTAACTGAAAAGGCACGTGCTCAGTACAGGGTCATCAGTGAGTGCTAGTGGAAAGGAACGGGAGTACCAGATGGGAAAAAATGGCATTTGCCATGGATATGATACATAGTCTGAGGTTCTTAGGGACATGGCTTAGTGCTAGAGTTAGGTTATGGTTGGACTCGATGATCCTGAGGGTCCCTTCCAATCAAAATGATTCTATTTCTTTAAATTTTAAGCCAACTTCACGCCATTTCTTCTGGTCTGGGCACGTCACTGAGGTGCTCTTGGTGAGTTTGTGTGAGAGCCGAGCCCCGCAGCAGCGTGTGCTGTGTGCGTGGCTGTGACAGCGCTGGACTCCTCCGGCCGTGCCCGGAGCAGGAGCTGGGGCGGACAGGAGCAGAGCTGAGGAGAAAATGAATGAGCTCTCGCAACAAGAACATCTGGCTGCGGTTCAGTTTCCTTTTCTTCTCACCTCTCACTATTTATACGTTAGTTTCTGTCTGGGTTTTGAAAGACACTGCGTGTGCTACTTCCTGGAATAATTTTCTGAGCGCAAGTTAAATCGATTAATATTACAGAGTTATACATCTTGTATGAGATGAAGCATCGGAAGTGCTTCTTGTATTCGTATTCTGATTGGGCCATTCTACAGGGACTTAGGAAACAATTATGCTTTGCTATCAGTGGTTTGTAACACAGAATTCATTGTAGAATCATAGAACCATTTCAGTTGGAAGAGATGCTCAGGATCATCGAGTCCAACCATAACCTAACTCTAACACTAACCCACGTCTCTCATAGCAGACCTACTGTGTGCCGATAGCACATGGCACACACAAAAGAAATCCCAGAAACACAAGCTTGCTTCACTGGGGAGCAGAATTTCCTGAAGAGCAAACACTGAAATGAAAAGTGTGTCATCTCCAGCCAGTTTGGTGGTGACAACGGGCGCTCTTGTGGGCCTGAGACACGTGATCTGTCTTGGGGGGACCTGTGTTCAGACTTGGCTAGCTGTCATTGAAAAAGTAAAGATCGTTACTGATAACATATCTTTTTAATGAAAATTGAGCTTACTGTATATATAATACGTATATTTTCTATAATATATAATAATATATAATGCTCATTTCTTATGACTCCTTCCATAAGGTTGAAGAGCTCTTTTGCATTGAATGGGAAACTTTCAGCTAGATTAAGGGTGTTTAAGGACTCTCTTATTTTGTTGTTGGTTTTTTTTTTAGTAACGATTCTGAGAAATCACTTGGAGGAGGACTTTTAGGTAAGAGCATCAAGTCAATGCATGATGTGCTTGCCTTACACCCACCCAGCAGCGTTTGGCTCTGGCTTTCCATTGATGGCTATTTCTCTCCAATGCTCAAATAGACCCAATTGTAATTCTTCAGCTCCCTCTATAAAACATCTTGTTTATGGCCTGTAAGCAGCTGCAGATTAGTATAGTTTTCCCTCTTATCCAAGAATTCTTCCTCTGCAATGTGCATTAATTTTCCTTCTGTTGGAATGCCTCGCTAGTGGCTTTCACTTCCAGATTCAAAACGACAGCGTTCCAGCCACATGGTCCTGTAAGAGAGTTATTCTGAGGAAATGTTTTCATTGAAGATAACATAGACTTAAGTAATGTCTCATGTATTAATGATAAAATTTGTACTTTTACTAGTTCTGGATCAAAGTTGGTAAGTGTTGTAACTCGTGTCATTGAAATCAAAAGAGAAGTATGGTAGACATCAGCGATGACAGGGTTTTATGTTAGAAAGTTACACAGATGTTTTATTTCCATCAGCTTGGACTGACTGTGGTCACAAGCAGGCTGTGTTTTTGCTTGTATCTTTAAGAGAGGTGGAAGATAAATATGGGGACTTTCCAAAATCCTGTGCACTGGTCTCAGAATTCTGGAGTATTGCGTTAAGCTAATGGATGTGCTTTACATATGTGTTTGAAACACAGACTTTTGCCTTGCTTGGCCTGTGGCCCTGGGAGGCGATTGTCCTGGTGGGGTCTGTGCCCTGTGCAGGTCACAGGTCACTTTTGGAGTCAACCGCTTCCATTTGCTTTTCAGTGTGAATAGAATCCTAGAATCGTAATGTCCTGACTTGGAAGGGACCCACGAGGATCATTGAGTCCAGTGATGTTGCAGGTGGAACGCTTCATCAGCATCGCTCCCTCAAACTGTGGGATCTGGCCTTCATTAGGTCATGTTAACGTCCCTTTTTGGCGTGGTGAACAGCTTTACGCAGTCTTGAAATCTGACCCCGCTATTTCAGAGAGTTTGCTCGTTGTTATTCACCTTATGGAGTTGGTAACATCTCTTGAGAAAAGGCTTTGAGGGTCAAATCCTGTCCTGTCAATGCCATATTAACCCCATTAGTTCCCGTAAGGTACAAACTTACTTTAGCTGTGTTGCTTCCTCCTGGATTACTATAAAATGGTAAAGGACAACTGTTAAGCATTAGAAATTCTGAGTTAAATACTATCTTTAAGAAAGAGCGCCTTACATTCCATGTGAACATCCAACAGTTGGTCTCACTTCACAAGGTTTTCTTTGCAGTCACAAAAAACTTACTTGTTTGTCTGTTTCTTCAGTCAGACTCAAATTCTTCTCCCAGATCTCACAGTTAATTTGTAGGAAACAAATACCTCATAGACCATGCAATCATTATACAAATGCATTATTGTAGCCATTTGTCTTTTTGTTTGTGAACTGCACAAATTAAATGTCTGGGTAATGGATGTGTAGGGGGCTGCAGGTGACAGCACGAGGCGCTGCCGAGGGGCACGAATGAGCCCGCGTTCCATGGCCATGGGGAAGGGCTCGGTGCCTCCTGATCTGGCATCCTGAACACAGCGCTTTAGAGACAAAGGGCTGGTGTTGAGCGATGAGTACTCTTCCCCCATCCGTGCTGGTTTAACAGAGCTGAGGTTCGTGCTCCCCTGTTTCCAGCCTGATACGGAGAAGTCCAGACTTCCCCAGGGAGTTAATCGTGCTCCTGACCACAAGTACCTGGGTTATGGTCAGTTTTGTAGGTGAATCTATCTTTCAGATATTAGGGACAGACCGATTAATTGTTTTGCTCCTCTGAACCCAGAGTAATTGCACTGTCTTATAACTGTGTTAGTATGGGAATCGTCCTTGTGTACTGTCTTCATACTAGGTCAGAATACCGCTGTTCTTGGAGCACGTTTTGGCTCACTTGGTTGCAATTGCAACACAGGTAGGTCCTGGTACTAGTGAAGAAATCTTCACAGTGCTTTATTGTTTTATATTCTTTAATGGCAAGAAACAAAACACTGTAAATGCTGCAGGAATAAGGAATACATCCATTTCCTGGGAGGCCAGAGGACCACGCTGCTGAAATGGTGATTGATTTTGTTCTCAGAGATAAAGTTGAGAGGTTTTCTAAACCCAACGTGTTTGTTTTGGCTGGCTGTTTGCTGCCACCTTGCTGAGATTTTTCTTTCGCTGCTTGAATCTGCTCCAGTCTCTTCAGAACATGAAAACTGCCAAAGCTGATGACAAATAAGAAGGAGCAAGTGTTGGTGCGGTGAAAGGAGAATGCGAGTTCTCAACGGGTGTTAAGAGGGCCGACACTTGTGGTGTTGGAGCCTGTGGCATGGTCCGCACCATGGAGCCATTCATTATCTGCTTTAATGACCCATCTCCCCTGGGCTGCCCTGGCAGTGCTGGTGGTACAGTGCGGGTTTGTTCAGCAGAGCCGCTCGTGGGACTGAAAACCTGAAGTTCAGGCTTTAGCTGTGCCCTATCTTGGTTTAATTAGGAGAAGACGCTACCCGTGGGCTCCAGCGGAGCGGTTTGGGTGCTCGGCTGTGCGTGCAGCTGCGGAGATGTGGAGATGCTGAGCTGTGGCGTAGAGTGTCAAACTGGTGTTTGTTAGAGGAGTTACACACAGAGAACACGCGGCATAAATGTGTAAATGCAGCCACCGCCGGGTACACATCGTGTGTGATTGTCAGGTATCGAATGCCTTAAAAAAAGGTGCAGAATAACTTCCAGCTGCATGCTGGAGCGCTGTGTGATTGGACTGGGAAACGTCTTCGTTTTGCTCACCCTCTTTTCTTATTCCCTGGTAGTAAGACTTGGTTCCCAACTTTCAAACTGCCGAGCAACTTTTAACCACTTGTCTATACTTTAAAAAAACACCTAAAATACTAAAATACTTCCTAACGTGTTCTCTGAATCAGTCTGTCAAGCAGCTCTGCAGTCGTGATGACCAGTGCCACAATTTATGTCATTGAAAATGGAAGATTTCTAAGCAGGAGTTCAAAAGTGGCAAAATCACTCCACAGGGTTACGTGGTGCTGTAGGAATTCTTGCCAGCTTGATGTAAAGACTTCGCATATAGATGGGAAGTTTGTTCATCTCTCTTAAATGTTCAGTGTTGAAGAGAGTCCCATAAATTGGGCAGCTGGAGATGGACCCACGCTGGACGGTGTTGCCAGTGGCATAGGGAACCTTTGTTGGGTGACTGAGTTGGGCCACAAACCTTGGAAAATCCTCAAAGCAACGCGACATTGGTTTGCAAAACCAACCCAACACAGCAAACGCATTTTCTGGCTGTAGCTGGATGACAAGAGCATGTGAAAAGACTTCACCCGGTTTCACACTTAACTGCGACATTTCTCACAGCTCAGACTTGCCTGGCTTTTTTTTCCGTAACTGCCAGTCATGCAAATGGATTAATTTGACAAACTTCTGCCTTTTGTAGCAAGTCTTGTTCAGAACAAGGAAAGTGAAATTCTGTATGTGGTAAAGTTGCTTGTCAAGTGTTGTGCCACACATGCTTGTAAAGGAGACTCATAAACACTTTCTAGCACAGAATGTATACCTTGGACATCATCGACAAAACTAAGGGAGGAGTGCCAAGTGCTACATGTTTCACATAATCTGATATTTGAGGTTATTTGTAAGGTTCCATCTCCCGGAGTCTTGTGGCTGCCCAAAAACATCACCTTGTGTTTGAGAGATTTAAACAAAAAGGTAGGAGAGCCGCACGGTCTTCCTTGAAGAGCTGAATCTCAAGAGTTTAAAAATAAACAAAATCTACCCCACCTTGCAAACAGCAAATCACAAGAATTGGAACGTGTCCCTGCTCATGCTCAGGCCCACAGAGATCACTGCAGAGGGAGAACAGCCCTGCTGAGATGTTCAGCGAGGGGAGATCAGCAGGCTGGAACGTCCTACTTTGTCACACGCCGTGAGTGGGTGACGGGGTGGGCTCGGTACTTTTTTTCTCTATTTTCCTTTCCACCTGGAGGCGGCAAGATGGGAACGGTTTAAAATAGTATCGCAGTTGCCATAGATACTCGTCTAAATTGAAAATAGAGGTCTGGACCAGGCGGTGCGTCTGTCTGCCAAAGCAAAACTTGGCGCCGAGCGCTGAAACCCGAGTGGGTTTGGGGAGCCACGCCGCAGCTCGCGGTGCCGCGGGCGGCGATGCGGCCGCGCCGCCGAGCATGGGACGTGTTTGACGTCACCGGGCGGCTCCAGAGAGGGCGCACGTGGGCCTGGAGATGCTGGGAAGGGAAAAATCCATCATGCTTCAAATGCTTTCCTCCTTTTTTTTTGCCCCAGGAGGCCTGTGGAGCTCAGAAAAATGCCACAGAATGCTGCTTTCTTGGGACTGGGTTTGATTTTTGTTTTTTAAATGTTACTGTGCAACAAAGCAGCAGCAAATTTAAAGTAGTTCAGACGGATGAAAGCATCCTATAAGGTAAAGTCAGTTTATTTGTCCCGGGAATGTTTGGCAAATGTGTATCTGATTACAGATAAGGCAACTAAGCCTTTCATCTTCTTTCGGTGAAAAAAAGATCTGCAAATAAAGCAAAAAAGTGTTTTGGTGAAGTGTATGAAGGTCTTTTCAAGGATTTGGTTATCACAAGTGAGCCCCACTGCAGGGAACTGGGAACGTTTCTCCCTGTCCCTCTGCTGTGTGGGTGGCACTGGATGGACTGGGACCATTTCAGCTGACTCTGGAAATCCCTCACTTGGAGATAAAAATCTGCCTTTGGAGATTTCTGGGTCCATCTGTCGTTTTTAGATGGGGAGGCAGATCAGTCCTGGTCTGGTGAGGATGGTGGAGCTTGAGCCTGTTCTGAGAAGTGCATACTTAACATCGTGTCGTATTTCCTCTCCAATTTCTGTCTCAGTAGGTGGTAGAGAATTAGTGCTTAATTACTTGCAGGCTGTGGACAACAACCAGCCCCCTTAAACTGTTTACATTTCTGGATAAGGCCGGAGCTGAATGTTCTTTGTGGGTCAGTCTTTCTCGAAATCTATGGAACACTTTTTAGTGCTTGTTTATCTTTTGTACCGTATACTGGGAGAAATGTTTGTTCCCAAAGAGCTTTGGTCTATTAAAAAAAAGTCCATTCATCCATGTCTATATCACATTATGGATGATAAATCTGCTTTGTACCATTCAGCTCCCCAGCTTGTGAAGAGGCAGAGTCTGTCATTCCAGAGGCTTGTGCAATTGTAGGAGTTGATAACTGAGCAGAAAATCAGATCCAAGTCTTATAGGTGGAGCTGGAGTTCTAGACGTGGATGGAAGGAATAACATTTACCAAACATCACTTGAATAAAACATTAATTTCCCATTAAAAAACATTATGTTGCTGTGATAATTGTTCCTGTTCTGAGTGATCCTCATTTCCTGCGTGGCTCTGGTGACTCATCCCAGCAGAGATCTCATCCGTCCTGCCCTGCAGATGCTCTCAAGCTGTCTGTTCCCGTCTGACTCAGCTGCTCTATCATCAGCGTCTTCCCTCCTTGCTATTGTGCTGTGCTTCGGGCATCCTTCCCTCCTTGTTATTGTGCTTTGCTACGGGCATCGTTCTCCTTCCAGCTTCTAAATGATCAGCATTGCTGGCTACACTTTTAATTTTAACTCAAGTTTTAAGGAAGACGTGGCTTAAAAATTCACGTTTGGTGTTTTCAGGTTGTCTCAAGTCTTGAATCTGCAGCTGAGAAGCTCGGATTGCAAAGATTTGTGTCTCTGAGTCCTGGTCTTTCTCTACAATGGGAACAAATATTTCTTTCAGATATTTCTGCAAATGGTTTTGCCGGTGTAATGAATTCCCAGTGTGATCTGTGCATCATATAACTTCACCCAGCGTTGACTCTGAGGGGTTAACAGAGACGGGTGGTGTGTACGGAGCCCGTGCTTGTCAGAGATTCTGTCGCTGAAGTTTATAGGTAAATATAAAGTTTTAAGAAAGGTGGTGGGAGGAGGGTGTACTGAGCACCAAACCCGCAGGATTCAAAGGGCTCCTTGTTGAACGTGCAGCTCAGAGGGCTGCAGCACGCTGCCGTGCCCTGGGCCTCCGCGCCGAGTGCTCCAGCACCTTTCCATTCGGAGCCCCCAGATCTGTGGTGGTGGGCGTGTATTATTGGCAATTATTTAAGCTTCTTAGCTCATATTTGCATAAAGGTTTTCTCTCCACACTGCAACAGGTTGTAGTATTAAAACTTGCACGGGGACAATAGCTTTCAGTCAGTGAGTGGTGGTGGAAGGCGTTTTGGGACAGTGCCATGGTTCGCGTGGTTCTTTAGATAGAGCTGTCGTTTGAGGTGGTTACCTCAGCTGTCAGTCTGCTGAGATTGTGTAAGGGTTTTAAATTATCTCCCCTTTGTGGGGCCAAAAAATGATTCAGTCCTCTTGCGTATCATATTACCTCAAGCTCTTGGTATTTATTATGCACACAATCAAAAAGTTAAGAGCCTGAGGCTTGCAAAAATTTGTTTAGTAGCATTTAATGGCTGTTTGCTAGTAATTTGACTCAACAGAATGAGAAATTTATTTTTGAATTGTCTTTTAATGAGCAGATAAGCAGGTTTCTCTGTCACTCTAAAACTTTGGGTTGTCACTTTAGGGCTGCGTTTTTACAAGTAGAAATTGTTCTCTCTTGGATGGGTAGCAGGCTGTTGTGGTAGATGCTATTGGTTTTAATGGAGCTTGGTTTTAAATACTCCCATTAGCTAAAAGAAGAATAAGAAACTTTTACTTCAGAGATATTTCTTTTACTGTATATTTGATAATCCTGCCAGTTACAAAAAGAAAATGAATGTGTTTTTTCATAAAACGTGAACAATTACATCATCTTTTATTATATGGGGGGGGAAGGATTTGGAGTGGGATTTGTACTGCACCAGCTCTGGTAAGTGAAGATTACCGCTCTTAGGGGAAAAGTACCTTGATAAGATGGTTAAATATATAGATATAAATATAAATTGCATGCTAGCTTGGGTCTTACTTAAAAAAAAATCGTTCTGTAAAGGTGAAGAGTGATGCACCCATTTGTTTATCTGAGGTTACAAAGGAAGGAAAAAGTCACCTGAGCAAGAGATCTATATGAAATGCAGATGACCCCAGCCATGCTGAACATAACTATATAGATGGGAACAATACCTCACGCTGGCAGCCAGGACTTCTTACAGCATTGAGAAGATTTTCAAGATACGCATAAAGAGAGATTATGGTGAGTTAGGCTGCTGGGATTTAAATTTATGGCCATGCTGAAGGAAAAGTGTCCTCAGCTTGAAGTCATTCAAATGAGTGTTAGGTCAATCTGTTCTCAGAATTTAAATGAGTAAAATAGTTGCTAAAAAAAGTGGATGCATTGCAGTGGGGAAAAATGGTGAGAGGCTGAGCATTTGTGGAGCTGTGATTGTACTTATAATCAATAGTCATTTTTAATTGCTGATTGTAGGTATATCTTTGTAAAATTTCAAATCACTTGCATTCTTCCAACAGAGTTGGAAATGGATGGTGTTGGATACATAGTGAATAAGCTCAACTTGTAACGCTGGACTGGGCTGTGAAAATATTCCATCAAGAGTTAAAGTTGAGTCTTTCTTTTTAGCAAATATCACTGGATGTCAAGCAAACATATCAAATTTAATAGACTTCTTAAACATATGAGGTGTTTTGGAGCTATTCCATGGAAATAGCGTTTAGAAAGCCTTACCTGTCGGTGCTGTTCCTGTGCAAGTTGGATCTATGTGTTGCTGGCAGAGAACTGGGCAATTTGGGCTCTTGCTGATCTTGGGCTGATTTTGTTTGGAGCCAGATGTTGACTCTTGGGAACTAAGGTAACCGTCTGTGTTTAAATGCCAGTGTATTTTCCTCATTTGCAATAGTTTTTTACGTGCCAACCGCACTGTACAGATGTTTGGAAAATAACTTTTTTTTAATAACTGATTGTCAGTGACAATTGATGTTATTAAACTTTTTTTGTGCCGTAGATGTAAGTTGACGGAAAGCCTGGAAAGGGGCAAAGCAGTTTCCCCACTCCTAGGAAAGAAAGCAACTATACTATGGAAAAATGTGTAGAGAGGAAGAGAATGTGGAAAGCAAAATTGTATTTACAAGGCTTCTTTTTGCTTCCTTCAGTATTCAATATTACTTCCTCACTAAATAACTTCAATCCACAAATCAAGTGCATAGGGTTGCACTAATCATTACTTTAACAGATGATGGTGTGGAAAAGTAATGAACTTTCAATAACAAATGGTTACGCTATGCCGGGCAGTTCTGCTGTAAATGTAAGTCATCTTACTATCATTATGAACTCATGGAACTGTGAACTCAGGTTTCCATGTTCTCTCCAGTTCTTGGAATATTATTCATTCGGTTGTAGCGCTCGTCAGTTCACGTGCACACTGGAGATTAAGTCGTATAAAAGTCAATGAACCACTGCACAGCAATAAAATAGTTTCCAATTGTATGGATTCGATGCAAATACCAAATGACTTTGATTTCATCCGTTGGCTTGAGGTGGCTGCACACGGGGTGGTGCAGCACAGACCCGGCACTCGGGATGGGGGATCTATGAGGGATCTATAGGGGATCTATGGGCGATCTCCTCCTCTCACACTTTTCACACCTGCTGAACTCCAGCTCAACCAACAGCACTTGTGAGAGCACTTTGGATGCACTGAGCACTGGGAGCCCTGAGCGAAGGCAGAAGCTTTGCTGAGTCAGCAAGTTAATGTGCAGAAAGGTTTAAGGGTGACAAAGGGCTGGGGACACACGTAGACCGAAGGAGCCGTGCGGTGTTCGGTGACCGGAGCATCGGGAATTGTGAGCAGGCTGGGTGGTGGGTTTGTGTCCTGACGCAGAGGGAAAGGGGTTGCTTTTTTCTGTTAGAGACTTTCTAAAAGATGTGGGCAAAGAGATGGAGTTTGGAGGGAGGGGAGGAAAAAGGGTGAAGAAAAATAGGAGTAATACGTGCAGGTAGCAAAGGGAGAAGATGAAGAGACTCAAATGAAATCGTGTAGCGAAACATAGAAACGTTTGGGGATGAGAGCTGCGGAAAGACAGCTGGACACAGATGCTTTTGCTTGGTGTCGTGGGGCTGTCGCTGCCGTGGTTACCACTGCCTGCCCGGGTACCGGTGATTTACCCAGACGGCACCGAGCCCCCGAGGGTCACAGCTGTGGGCACAGCCGCGATCGTTTGGGTGAGACGAGAACATCACAGAGAGTGGTCCTGGCCTGAATCGTGTGGATGGCACTTTGCTGTTGTTGAAAGCTGAATGTTCATATTTATATGAAAGTTTTTGTAACAAAGTGCCTTGTGATCCCAAGAGGTTTTATATTGTCTTTTCCCAGATAGCCAATCTTTTATTAGAATGTGGTTGCAGTGCATTTAACTTCAGTTCTAAACCAAATAACTCCTCCCAAAAAGCAGCCTTGCCAGTGGAGTCTGCTGGTGGCCCTGTCCCTTGCCAAGGGAGCCCGGCTCAGACCAACGCTTCTCCCAGCAGCTTTGGAGCTCCCTGACACCGCAGCTTTAACCTCTGGTTGTGCTGTCGCTGCCCAAAAGCCTTTGCCCGTGCCCTGGTGCTGAGCGTCGGAGCTGCAGGGACAGCGTTAGGCCTCAGAAAGCTCAAAATGCATCCGAGACACCTGCAGCTTGGGCTGGGTGGGTCAGAGCCTTCCAGAGCGCTCCTGTGCTGGAAACAGGCGTGTTTTTCTTCACGTTTTTATAAGGACTCACCTATCTGATGTGATAAGAATTTCTGGGTTCCATTTCGGTTGGCAGACGCTGTGAAGATACGTACCGATACTCTGCTATAGTCACACACAGCCCATCTTCCACCCCTCTTCCCCTTCATTGCAGGTTTAGACAGCGACAAAGCCTCACCACAAGTCAGAATTGGATCCTATCTTTCCAAAAGTGCTTTAGAGGCGAACAGTTTTTCCCTTCTCACCCCTGTGTGGCCCTTGTGCCCTGTGCAAGCTGCTGCCTTGCAGTGGTTGGGAAGCAGCTGACAGTTAACAAGAGTGTTTGTGG
The DNA here is from genome assembly GCA_013399365.1 of Pampusana beccarii. Classification (NCBI taxonomy): domain Eukaryota; kingdom Metazoa; phylum Chordata; class Aves; order Columbiformes; family Columbidae; genus Pampusana; species Pampusana beccarii. Next base: position 774,739 of record VWYH01001506.1, read on the forward strand.
GTGGGAGAAGCAGCAAGCTCAAAGGTGAACCACTGCCCCAAGTAAGACGCGTTCCTTACTGGGGAGGATCTGTCGGGTGCCGCTGCCAAGGCCGCTGCACCGTTCCGTGGTGTCCCGCACGTTGTTCCCTGTCCCCTTCCCATGGGGTCTGGGTCAGTCCGTCGGTGATGGAGCAATGGTGGCTGCAAAGTGGCGCCGCAGCCTCTGCGCCGTGTAGAAATGCAGCTGGTGCTGAGCACAGGAGCTCTTATCGGTGTCGCTAGAAGGAACGTTATTCAGGAGTTCACGTCTGGTTTCATCTCTGAAGTTTTAAAACATCTGAGTTTTAGTGCTGTAAGAGAGGATTTCTCCTCGTGTGAGTTATTTGGGGTTTAAATGGGAATTAGTGTGTTTAACGTGCCTGGAGCGTGGCGGAGGTGAGGACGGTCCTGCCCGCAGGAACCTTCTCCTTCCCTGCCTCCGGAATCCCATTTGGGATGTGTGGATGTGCTACTTGGTGCATCAGATGCCTTTCTCAGGGAGAGAGGCTGTTTTGGAGGTTAATAGAATTTGCATCTGATGAGGAAAATCAGGAGAAGAAAATGAAGGGATGCCACTGGCACTTCACTGAGACCTATGGGTTGCTTGTGGATGCTCCCTAGTGTTGTATTTTGCTTTTGAGGATCCGTTTAACATCCATTTGAGATTGCAGATACAGCACAGAAGGGAGTATCTGGCAGATCCAAATAAGAACAAATCAGATCTCAGCAAGAAGTCAAAATTGTAAACTTGCTGGAGAGACCAACTATTGTGTACAGAGACTTGTTTTTCTGCAATAGTTTATAGAAGACCTGTTTTGTGGTGATTTACCTTTGTGTACATAGATAACAAAATAAATTAGATTAAATCAGCTACAGAATTAAAAATCTGCATTACAGTCCCTTTTACAGAATGATGTCAGTGTTTTTAAGTGTTTATAAATAGTGTAGCCAATGTGCATAGATAGCACTAAGATGTTTCTCCTCTTGGCCTGGGTCTGTTGAAGAACCAAGAGGGGGTGAGTTTATCCTTCACTCGTCTTCGCAGTGCAACCTGACCTTGTTTAAATAATCTGTTTGCCATGAGGTGTACTGAGGTGGGAGGAAAAGAACACTGAATGAAAGATTGGCCTAGTGCTTTTGGTCTTAGTGCAGGATATAAATCATTCCCTTTGATTTTGAGGTTGGAAATGCAGCTGGATCTCTGGGACCTGACTGAGGTGGTCACCACACGCTCCAGCCAGAGGGGCCACCCCGGCTCAATACAAACAGTGTAAACGGCGCTTATGAGGGTGTCTCAGGAGCCACCAGAACTGTGCTGTGTCTGTAGCTCTGCAGCACAGAGCAGCTCTGCGTGAAGTCATTGCCTCGTATGTGAAGATAAAATTTGTGCGTTACTGGGCTGCGAACGTATTTTTCCATTCTCCAGAAGAAATGGGCAGATCCCCTCTCAGTGAAGGTGCAAGGATTGTGCTCGTTTTCCTTAGAAATGAATAGGGCACTGAGAAGTTATTTTCTTTTTGCGGCTGTGTTCAGACTTTTCTGGCTTTGAGTACATAGACACAGAGTTCCTTTCTGATGTGCTCCCCTGAGAGGTTTCGATCAGCACAAAGTGCTTTGTATGGATCTTATTAACAACAATCTCCAGGACAGAACTAAGACTGTACACCTGTCACTAGCTATTAGTGGGCTGACTTGGACTAGAAACCTGGAGAAGAAATTTCAGAATTGAACCATCCTGATACTTTGATCTTTCAATTATAGTTCGGTCTTTAAACACAGAGCACTAAAACCACTTCCCTGCTCTGCTTTTTGGTTCCTTCTGTTCTCCATCATCTCCTCCCTTATCCAGCTTCTGTTTCCTCAGCCTGAACAGGTGCTGTGTGTGAATGGATATGGCTTTATTGCTTTCCCAGATTATGGTTGAATAGTCAAAAAGAAAGAAAATGAGCAGTGGACTCTTCGCTTATTCAAACAGAAATAATAAAAACCTGGTTTTTGGAAATACATTCATGAAGTGGAATGCAAAGTTCTGCCTCTGTTAATATTTTCTTTCACTCTGTTTCAGATGTCTCCTGCAGTAATTAACTGTAATGAGCCTTTGTGGGAGACATGAAGAGACTCCTCCACCCTTCATTAGAATTTGCTGCCTTATCTCCAGTGCTCCAAAACACATGTAAATCACAGAGCTGGAGCTTTTCACAAGTCAGTCCCTTTTCTCTCTCCTCATCTCTGGTTCCAAAGTAAAATATGTTCAGGAATGTAAATTCCTTTAAAATTGGCTGCAGTCTGTAGTTTCCAAGTAGGAAGTGTAGCCAGAGTCCATTGCAGGAGCTGGAATTCCAGCGAGATGTAAGTTGTGCCGGTGTGAGGTGCTGGTGTGGGGTGGTGGATCCAGCCCCAGTGCTGCTCTGGGACCAAAAGTCTCCTTCCCAGCTGTGGATGGAGTGCTTGGCCAACCTGGACTAGGCCTCTGTCTTTCCAGTCACTTTTGTGGTTGTTTTGAGTGGTTTATACATAAGAGCTTGAGAAGGAGCTATCTCTGCAGCTGACAGAAAGCGTAAAATGCTGAGATCGCTGAAGAAATAGTTTCTGTAGAGACAGATACAAGCTGCCAGCTAATTAAATGCTAATCTTTTCATGACATCCTTATGATTATTTCATACTTTGTAGGAGACAGATGTTACTTGTTGAATGTTCCCCATAGGACTCACTGTCACACTCGGTCTCACTGCAGCTCGTACAGGACTTGAGTCAGCAAAGGACTTCAGCACGTGCCTGATTTCATCAATGCTGCTGAGCTCAGGAGTTGCTTAAATATAAACATCTTCAAAGTTATTCTACATATTCAAGGGCTTTGTGCTTTAATTTTTAGTAAAGGAGACCACAGGGCCTGTAGCTCCCCTGTGAGCACTCGTTCAAACTCTGCTGATCTGGACTGGCTGGATCGATGGGCTGAGGCCAATTGTCTGAGGTTCAACAAGGGCAAGTGCCGGGTCCTGCACTCGGGTCACAACAACCCCATGAACGCTGCAGGCTGGGGAAGAGCGGCTGGAAAAGGCCCTGGGGGTGTTGGTGACAGCGGCTGAACACGAGCCAGGGTGTGCCCAGGGGCCAAGAGGCCACAGCATCCTGGCTGGGACCAGCACTGGTGTGGGCAGCAGGCCCAGGGCAGTGACCGAA
>VWYH01001506.1:778244-910776 GCA_013399365.1 Pampusana beccarii
TGATTGAGTTATGTGAAGATGACTTCAGCAACCATGCTTGCAGGTATACAATAGTATCGTTAATCTTGATGATCACATCCAAGCATGACTTGCTCCATTTAATTAGGAACATGGAGTTGAAACAAAGCCTATGAATTCCGTTTGTGATCTGAGTGGTGTAGATTTTTTGTCAGGGAGGAATAAGGGAATTAAACACTTGATGTCATTATATGGTATGGTATATATGTTATGTATGTATGGTATGGTATATATATTATATGGTATATCACGGCCAAAGGCTGCAGTGGGGTTACACTGAGCTGCACCACAGGAGACCAGATAGTTTGAGCTGGAGTTGAAGTCTGAAGTGGAACTGAGCAAAGCGACTTACCTAGGTCGTCCTGTGTGAAACCACAGGGACAGTATCAAACAAGGCGCTCCATTTAGAAGCTAAAAACTCCATTTTCCTAATTTCCACCCCAAATCATTAATTTCTTAGAGAACTGCAAACCCATATTTCCAAACAGCTCTGGTTCTGACGCATACTGTGTGGCAAAAGAGAAATTTCCTGCTGGGCTTCCTGCTGGCGGCTGCTAAATTCCCCTGAAACACTCTAAACATCATTATCAGCCCACCGAAATTAGTATTTCCTCCTACATTTCTGAGGGATAAAAGGAAGTTTGTTTTGTTGCTGTCGACTGAAGCATCCTACCGAATTTCCTTTGCAAGAGCTTCTCTGGCACTTGGTGCATCCTGGAGAAATTAAATTCAGGGTTACTGCATGAAGGCAGAACGTGGACCATCGGCTCTTCCAGCCTCTCGTAATCCAGGAAACGCCCTGGGCCGCAGTCATTAGTGCTGGAATTCTTGCACAAGCGTTGATTGCAGAACTTCATTAAAAAAAGCCAAAGGAAATGAGAGCGCTCTTCACAACATCATAAAATAAATAAACAATGTAATTTAAAATTATGAACCTGATGAATGGGTAGTGAGGGGTACAGTAGGGTACGCCAAAAAAGAAGAGCTGGAACCCTACAACAACTTTTCTGCTCTTTTTAAGCATCCCTGTGCGCTAGTTAGAAACTCAGTGAAACTTGAAGGTTTCCTTCCTCTGATGTTCAGAATTTTTTGGCCTGGGGCAAAAAAAGTGTGCAGGGCTCTGGGGCTGCGTGTGATTGCTGCTCTCACCTGTGCAAGGTGTGCAGGGCCCTGGGGCTGGTGCTGTGATCGCAGCTCTCACCTGTGCAAGGTGTGCAGGGCTCTGGGGCTGCTGCTTTGTTAACATCCCACGTTGACGTCCCATGAAACTTATGTTGGGAAACGTTGCAGGGAAAATGAGCTGACACCAGCAGCTGGGGATGAGTCAGTGAGTGCATTTTCCCAGTTTGTTTCAGTAATGTTCTGAATAAAGATGAGCATTCAGTTCACAGTGAACAACTTCGCTGATGAATTTTTCGGTGTTTCTGCTTTGCATGAATTGGTCATGAAGAGAAAGCAAATCTTGGCCTTTTTTTTCTTTTTTTCTTTTTTTTTTTTTGTCCTCAAAAGGATTCAAGAGGTTTTTTGTGAACAATTCCTGGCTGGGCTCTCCTACGGTGCAGCTCCAGGTGTGTATTTATCGTCTGTGCTGATGCGCTTGTACTGATCCAAGCAGATCAAGCACTGGTCATCTGCTTGGCATTTTTTCTCAGTTATCAAAGTTACAAAATTCAAATGCCTAAAAGCTCACAGCTGCAACCTGAAAGTGAACTTGGGGGTTGGCTCCCCATGACTGTTCAGAACCAGTTCCCTCTTATGGGTTAGTTCTGCCAGGGTGTCTGTCTGAACCTGTCATCTGTGCCCCTGTGAAGAAGATACGATTCAGATACAAATGCACAATCCTCCGTTGTGACCTTACACAACAGTCCAATTTCTACTGTGGTTGGTATGAAAGCAAATTCTGTATTTAATTGGGTTGCCTGATTAAGGTGTGTCCAGTGTTGTTAAGCATTTGAACTCCAAAATGGCACAGTAGCTTGGCTTGTCCTTGATCAGTGTTCCCCGTCCAAAATAAAGACCTTTTTCACTTCTACACTCTTAAACTTTGAAGCAGCAACATGTCTTGATGGATGGCTGTCCCTAGTATTGCGGTGTGTGGGTTTGAATAGTTACATGGTGAAACTAATGAACTTTTTTCTGTAGATAAAGGCACAGGAGTAAGGGAAGCACATAAGCTAAATTAAGGCCTTACATACATCCATTTGCCTCTTTGTTTGCTTTTATTTTAAAAAAATGAATATTATTTTGGCCATTTCATTATCATTACAACCTCAGCACAATCCGTAACTGGCTAAGAACATACTGAAAGTGCTCGGGTTACTAAATGCTTGAGTTGCAGCAGATTCAGGGGTCCTGCCTGAATTTCCCGGATGCTCGGACAGACCGTCCCCAGCTACATCCCCTGAGAAACGCTTTAAAATTAAACAGGGCTGGTGGAAATGCCAGCTTTGGAGCAAGGAGCCTACCTAGCCACAAAAAGGAGCACACAAAGAGCACGCTCTCCCCCAAGATAAAATCCTTTAGGCAGGAATCACAAGCGTAATCGGAACCAGGCTTTCCAAAGCTTCAGCTCTTTTGAAAGTTAATAGAATAAATATACTCGGTGCAATATCTGGGGGAGGAAAGTTGAGGAAAATCCAGCCAAGACTCTGCCGAAGGGCAAGGGACATTGTGCCTGCTTGAGTTATAATTGTAGCTGATAGAAAGATGATTGTGAATGAGCTGTTTCACTTGAAGCTCACTGACAGAAGGATAGATCCAAATGAGCCAGGTTTTTTAAAGGCAGGAAGAGGAATCGCTTAGGGTTTTCGTTGGTGAAAAAGGTTAAAGAATTCATTTAGTTGGTTCCCCCCCTGCTTCTTTCAGCCTGGAGCTAATAAAGGATGCTGTCATGGAAACGTTAAAGACCAAACATCGGCTACATTATCTGACCTCTGGCACAGGTAATACAAGTTTTGACTTACAAGGATTACCCAGAACTAAAGCCGGAGGGGATATAAGGTTGCTATTCATTCACACTTTGAAGAAAATCTGCCAAACAATCCTGGCTGGGGTTATGTTGATGTATGTCTCTATTGTACAGCGCGGAGTAAAATGAGAACATTCAGTTTGTTTTATCCAGTTTTTCACTGTGCCTTTGGGCAGACACAACTCTCTGTGTTTCGCCAAGCAAGCCAGCACGAGGAATTTATGAAAAAAGAATAATGTAGGAAACAGAACGATTTCAGGTTGAAATGGAAAGCAGATGCCTCCCAAGGAGCGAAGGCAATAGAACAGAACTGGTCCTGGCTGACGGGTGGGATGGGTTTCTGAAGAGATGCAGGTGACCTTGGGGGAAGTAGGAGAGCGTAGAAGAATGCGGTGCTGTATGAAGTTTGAAGCGAAGGCAGGTTGCTGAGAGTGTGGTGGGCCTCCTTACGCTTCTGCGGGGATGGCACGGCAAACTGAGGCCAGCTGGAGTGGGAGAGGTGGTGGAGAAGGGGACGGGAGCGTTAGGTACTGGACTGAAGCTGTGAGATGTGTGTTGAACTCTCGGCTCTGTCGATATTTCTGCTCCTGTCTTTTTTGTTATTTCCAATGAGAGGAGCCTAGAAGTCTCATGAGTGCCCGTGGATTGGCGGTGAGCTAACGTGGGATTTGGTCATGGAAACACTCGGGCAGTGCTCTCATTTCAGTGAGATTTAGGGTCGGAGGCGCTTTGAGGAGCCGGCAGTAACCTGCACGGAACAAACCCTGCGCTGATTTATCCGGGAGCAGGTCCCGAGGAAAGCTGAACCGGCCCTCGTGGCCTAAGTGCGACTGGGTTTGAAGTGAGAGCAGCTGGGCTGTCACCCTGCCCTCCCCCGGCTTTGCCAACACAAGTGTTCTTCTCCTCTTTACCTTAACTCATTAAAACGTCTTCCTAGCCAGCTCAGATAAATCAAGTTAAGAACATGTTACGCTGCACTACCAAATGGTGAAATTCGATGGGGGAATTTAATAAACCCTCTCAGGCTGTTGATAAGATAAGAAATGGCAAGCTATTAAGGAGTAAAGCTACAGTACTTTTTTTTTTTTTCATATAAGAGTATTTAATCCATCATCACTCCTATAATAATTTTAGTAGAAAGTAATTGTTTATTTTAACTGAGTGAGATCTTAGTAGTGTCAAAGCCGATGGCCGAGGTTTAACCCATCGCTTGCCACTGGTGCTGGAAACCTGGATGGATTGATCAGTGATGGGTCAGTGCTTGCGTCGCGAGGGAGTCCTCATGTCTTAGGGTTTGGCTGTGTGTTCTGCTTAGGCAAAAGAAACATTTACAACAGGAGAACGGTGCGTAAAACACGCCTCATAGCTCCGTCAGTGAGTCAGTGCATTTGCCCCAAGAGTGGGTATTTGCACAACAGGAGTTAGTCAGTCGATGCAAGTGTGCTGCAGAGCTGAAGTGAGAATGGAAGCAAGCAGTGAAATCAGAGGTGTTAAATCACCTGAGTGTTCTGAGTGGAAGTTCAGGTGAAGCTGAAATCACAGAAACTTTACTGTCACAAAAAGTTCAGGCAAGAAATGGAAATATTTTATGCCTTCTTGACCAGTCATAGATCTGTCTGATGTTTTGTCGTTCTCAAAATGTAATTTATGAACACTGAAGGGAAAAAGAGGGAGGAGGGGTTTTGAAAATCCCTTTTTTCTCCTGTCCTGTTCTGACAAACTTATGGTTCACTGTGCAAGCGGGGGGAAATAATTTAGTAGCCTTTAACTGTGTGTTTTCCTCAGTGTGATATTTGAGCTTCAGCTAAACTTTCCCAAATAGACACACCACCCATAGCAGATTTTTCGGTCTGCAAGATGTCGTGTGGCCTTGGAAAACCGAGCCAGGTCTGGACCCAGCGCTGGGACAACGTGAGCTGTTAAACCACGGTCAGGGAAGAGTTAAAATTCTCAGAAGGGGAAAATGTTTCTCTAAAGAATTGCATTAAATTCAAGCTGTTTCTAAAAGACAATGCACGAACTTTTGAGATGAGGCCAAAATGTACTTAAGTTCGTATCTTCAGAGTGCTGTAGAGTGATAATTGTGGGAGATAAGTTGCTAAATTGAAAACAAGTGAGGAGACATGATGCTGTTTTATAGTACAGCTTGAAATAAATTACTTTTTTTTTCCTAGTGAAGAAATTAATAAATAGCGAATTATCTGCTCACAGGTGTCTTATGAAGTATCAAGGGCACACACAGTATAAAAAATATTCGGGATTATGTTGTTCTCAAACACAATTACTTTATTTTTTGTGAGCAGATGCAAATCTGATTCTAAATCTGCTAATATCATGAGAGCCTCAAATAGACAGAGATCTGTTTGAATGTATCAGTATTTCACAGTCTATAGTCTCCATCCAGCATAGAAGCTGTGTGATCTTCAGTCTTGTGCCTGTACCTCGTTGTATATATTTGTTCGTGCTGATGTGTAATCAAAATATCATAAATCCACACTAATGACTGCGAGTCTTATTATGAATTATTCATTTTTTCTAATTCTGATTGAGATAAAATGCAGTAGTTTGTTCATTTTATTATAAGTGCATTCTAGATTTAAAAATTCATAAGCTCATAACAAAAGGCAATATATTTTGTAGATATGACTGTTTAATGGTGTGGCACTTCAGTACAGCAATCTGATACTGAGTCTTTAGTGAGGAACGAGTAGTTCATTTTTATTTGAATTATAAATCATGTAGATTACTGCAATACACATTAGTAGATTCTGCTGTATTCTTGTGTTTTAAACCTAGCAACACTGTAGCAACAGATGTGTTTCAGCATGTGGTAAAACGAATGGAGTTTCCACCAAGGGAGTACATTAAAACTATGTTGAAAAACTGTGTTATAGCAATGATTTGTTACTATCTGGTACCAGGTGTATTTCCTGCCTAGTTTAACTGTGTATATCCTCCCTCTCATGTCGTATAGCAACAACTCTTACATGTAGTACGGCTTTCAAGACTCAGTCGTATTGCTAACTTCCCTTCCCTTCCCTTCCCTTCCCTTCCCTTCCCTTCCCTTCCCTTCCCTTCCCTTCCCTTCCCTTCCCTTCCCTTCCCTTCCCGTTTCTTAAAGTTGTTTTCTCACGCGCAGACGTTTCATGATCGCAAGCACCATATTTTGTGTACATTTAATTTTTCTAGTTGCTTTTTATAAAGCAAGCCATGCTGGTGCTGAGAACTTTCCAGTTTCCACAATGTTACAGTTAATTTGGGAGATAATATTACAAGCATAAAGGAATAGTCTTCTGCTGAGGAGGTTTGTAGTGTTTGTGTAAGTGCCAGTATTTTCTAACATTGAAGATCGCACTACACTTAAACTGCTTACCCTTGATATCTGCTGACTACTTAGCTCTCCAAGACACTTTATAAAGTTCTACTCTTGTTTGAAACATAGAATAACTGCTGTAAAAACTGCTAACATGGGCTGTCTTTGTCTCTTCTGCACTGTGCAGCGTGGGTACCCAGATGTTTTGAATTGTAGCTGTTTCTAAAAATGTCTCGCTTAACTGTTACGATTTTGCAAAGAAAAATTATTTGGCTTGATACCATATACTGAATGCAGACAAAAGAAAGGGTTGTGTTGAGTTTTTCGCTAGATCTGGCCTGTTGGAGAAGCTGCCATCTCAGTTCAGCTGGGATGACGGCGGAACCTCCGATCTACCACAGTGCCATTCCCTGACAGATCCCAGCCTGTGCAGGGCCGGTCCAGCAGCGACTGGCTTCCAAATGTTGAGTTTTGTTGAGTTTCGTTGAGTTTTGTTGAGTTTTGCACCTTCAGCAGTGCTGTTCTGCAGTGACGACATTTCTCTTAAAACCCTTGTAGAGAAAGAGGTTCCTGATGCTCCTGCTATAAGCAGAGCTGATTCAGGAGGGATTTATCTAAAAAGTGCCTGGGGGATCTTGAAAATCCATAGTTTTGCACCGTGGGTTGCTGGGTGTTGGTCAGGGAGTGATACCCAAGGAGCTACTCAGGGTCCATTGCCCCCACACATCTCCTACAACTCCGTTTGGGGTGGTTTTGTCTTGTTTCTTCTTAGCGGTAACATCAAACCATACCAGAGACTGGCCTGGAAGGATGAATAAAATGCACAAAGTGTTCCTTATATCCGTTAAAATGGTTTTGAAAGGAACTGGAGCACTTCTGATGAGCCAATGGAGCAGGTGCTGCTCCGGCTCCTCAGCCCAGGGCCATGGTCTCTTGTGGAGAACGAGGAGCCCTGTGGTCTGATAGACCATCCTGATTCCGTGTGTTGACACGAATATCAGTACTGCGAAATCACAGCTCCCAAGCAGTTGTAATGCACCTCATGTCTCTCTAACATCCATCTCTTAATCGCTTTCTTCCCCAGTATCTGTGTAACTGTTCCCAAAGCCAACAGCTCCTGCTGTGGCCCCGTTAGCCGGTCCGCTCGTTAGTGGAGCCCATCCACAGTGTGAACAGGGCAGGAGGGACCTTCCCAAATGTCTCTGCTCAGTCTGATGTGACCCGAGTCTGTTGTATACCATCCGCTGGTTTAAGTCAGATTTCTCTGTGACCTGAAAATTTACATCTTAGTGCCCGTGTTTTACATAAGCTCATTAGCAGAGTCAGTTACGTTTCTCAAACCGTTTTCGTTATGATTTTAAACTGGCTGAAACGTCAGATACAGCCATAGGACACTGCAGGTATACGTACTTCAGGCAATTCTGAGGAGTGAAATTTCTCCATCAATCTTACGGAAACGATTTCTTAATGCTACGTATGCCAAACCTACTAAAAACACCCTTGCAAAATGCTAAGCCCTTCAAGGGACTGTGACAAGAAACGTGCTTCAGTTCGTTGTTACTCTTCAGTGAAACTTCGTGTTTATCATTTGGTATAAGAGAACTGCTTGTGTGTGCCATAGGCCAAGCTTGTGTACACTCGCTGTGCTGTGTTTTGTTTGTTGTGAGCTTTATTTGGACACCTTGATGCTGCCCAGCTGGTGGTAGCAAAGGCACTGTAATGATTTATTAAACTTGCATTAAGTGGCCAAGCATGATTTTTCAGGTTTTTGTTCGGAGATGTCAAAGGTGGAGTTGTCTTCAAATCAGTTATGTCTCTTATTGTATTTAAAACTCTAATTTGCTTCTGCTGTTCCTCCCTGAAAGACATTATTAGGTGTCAAGATACTGCAGGTATTAGTTGCCTCTTTCTTTTCTTTTGCGTGTAACTGAATGAAATGTGTTAAGGAAAAAAGAAAAAAAAAAAAGAAGAAAAAGCTGAACTATTGTTACTTTAAAGATCTTATCAATTAAGAAAGCAGAGCTAAAGCCAGCCCGTTCCATACAAAACATTCTGGGTATTTGTTTTCTACAGGTTCCACAAAGGAATTGATTGAGAGCTGCTGTGGAGCTGGACAACAGTGGGCTATAGACAACGGGGAGTGCACAGAAATCCCTGTAAGTGGAATGGATGGTGATATTTGCAGGTACGTAAGGCAAAACTGAGCATTTAAAATTAATAGAGAGCAGCCCTTTAGAAGAAATGAAATGATTGCACAATTTGTGGGATGTTCAGGACACTGGGAACCATTTCATTCATTGTATGAATTATTGCTAGACTGGCAATATGTCTTGACAAATTTGAAAGAAGGATTTCCCCCTCCCTTTTCCCGAAGTCTGATCTAAACAAAAGCCTCTTAAGGTTTTTTTTCCTCTCCCATGCGGGCAGAGCGCAAATTTTTGTTTTCCAGTTTTATGTGCATCTGTGGAGTAGCAGATAAATAGAAAGGCAGAGTAGCTAAATGTGTTTGTCTTCCACTTGGCGAGTGCTAAATGCAGTGATTATCCGTCTCGTTAAACGATGTGTTTATTGTCCGATATGAATGGCTGCGGGTTCTGACGCCTGTGTCAGCAGCAGCTGGGCTGAGTGAGGGTGCCAGGACCAAACCGCACAGCAAGAGAAGAAGAACGGGTGCAGGGACAGGGACAATGATGCTCCCTGCCATTCATCCCATATCTCTCTCCTCCCCCCCCAGTCTGAAGAGGCCATAGGGAGGGATGAAGGCAAAGTTCTCTGGTGCTGCGTAAGATAGATGGATTTCTCTAAGAGCAACCCCAGCATTTTCAGCGTTAAAAAAGTTTGCCGTCATCAGTTTTATCAAGGGTAGCATCATCGCACTGTTCTGAAGTTACTGGGAGATTAAAATCCCCCCGCACTGGGATCTGGCATGAGATAACTGACATGTGCCAACTGTCTGTGAAGTAAAGACAGATTAAAAAATTCCAGCCTTGGCCTAAGTAGGTGCAAATCCAGTACGTTAATGAGTTGCACCTGCACATCTAAGGCTGGGTTTAGATGAAAAAGCCAGATCCTAAATGTTTCAGTCACTGTGAGTCTGTTGGGATTCGAAAGAAAAAGAGACCAGGAGTTCAGCTGGTTTACTTTCGAAATTTCAGTTGTGTCCCTGTTTTAAAGATTTAACACCAACTCTAAATATTCCGCGTAAAGATGATGTTTCATGTGAAAACGCATTCAAATCCAAACCTCAGAAGTGCAGACAAAGCTGTGCTGCTGGCACTGGAGCTGTGCCCGTGTGCCGGGCTGGTCGCCGCGGTGGGTCCAATGCCGTCCTGCGCCATCACCGTCCGGCATGCACGCACCCATCAGCGCGACTCGGGATCTAAAGGGTTCAAAAAGTAGAAGAGAGATACTAATTGTAAAAATTAGTTACCGTTCTGCCAGGATAGTTGTCTATACATCTTGGGCTTTAGAAGCAACCATGAGTGCATAGAGGGATTGATTTTTCCAGCTGAAGCGAACAAGTGATGCCTCCCCCGTGTCTGCTGAGGCCGAGGTTGTTTCTATAGAGATTGCAGGTTGAAGTGTTTGGTGTTTCCAAATTCCATTTTGGGGTTTTCAAGTGGCAAAAACTTAAATGTTAAAGCTACTCGTTGATGGATCTTGATGTCTCTGGACATTTTATATTAATGCACCAACTCAGTGTACCTCTGTGTAATGACCAACACCACTAGTGGCAGGATGGGAACTCTACTAATGAGATGATCGAGGTCAGGGTGAGCATTAGAAACGTGCAGGGGAGGGTTTGCGCAGAGCTTGGCTGCAGACAGACAGTGGTGAGTGATGTGTGAAACGCGATGTCCCCCTTGGCGCAGATGTAACGTCTGGCTCGGCCAGGGCACGATGGTGCTTTTTTGATCTGCCCAAGGGTTATGTGCAAAACCCCACAGTTCAGTATAAATTTTCCCGTTTATCCAGCTATCGTAAATGTCATATAGCGAAACAAGTTGTGCTTGTCTGAAGTCTTTTTTAAATGTGATCTGTTTGTTCCCTTTGATGGTACAGACGCAATGGTTTGGTTAAGAAACAACAGCAAGTTACCTAGAGATGACTGCTACAACAGAGGAGTCTGCTGCAACTGAGACTGCCTAAAACAGATCGTGTGTAGCGACTACATGAACGAACTTAAAATAAAGCAAGTTACAGGAAAGCCTCAGGCAGTCAATTGATAGTTGGATGTAAAAATACACCCAGAGCTTGTGCCACTGGCTGTGTCAGGAATAGGATGCTAGGCTAGATGAAATCTCATCTGACCCAGTGTAGTAGTTCTTATCTCCTAATTGAAATGTTTTTATCATAACAGAGCAATGTTTATCTGGTGGCATCGGCATCAGCTGTACCAGTGTGAATCCGGCTTTCTGCTGACACTGTGTCCCCATTAGGCTCACATCAGTTTGATCACATTGACGTCATTTCACTGATCTTAACCCATTAACTTTCTCCCTGAAGCAAAAATGTTCTGAATCTTCTTCGAACCAACAACTCATCTGCTCTCCTAAGAGTAGGTTTGTGAAGAAGAAGCAAGAGAATGTGCTAATGCTGTTCCCAATTCATTTGCTGCTAATAGAGTAGCTGAAGCTGAGCTGTGCTGATACACTTGAAGAAATACTAAAATAAAAAATGGCCAGTGATACCCCAATGCTCCCGTTAATGTTGTTTCTACTATGTGTTTCATACGCCAAAGGGATTTATCACAGCTAAATGTCACGTTTCGGAAGAAGATGAATCTATAGAGATTTCAGTGTTTTAATGCAGTAAACACTTTGCACATATAAAAATGCTTCTAGCAGCATTTTGTCATTTCTACAAATGATAATGACTTCCAGATAGTTGTGGGGGTTTTATTTATTTTATTTTTTTTAAAATTAAAGTTTGGATGTCTCATGTAAGCAGGAACAGTTAAGTTACTGGCACTTGAATCTATTTGGGTAATAACTATTCATTGCTCAAAAAATTCTCCAGGTGGCAATTATACCGGATTAGAAAACTAACTTCTTAGAAAGCGAAGCACATGGAGGTGGTAAATCCCCTTCCTGTAATCACACTCAAACCACGGCTTCCTGCTTATGCCTCTCCTGTGCTACCCACCATAAAAATATTAATGTAAAGCTGATGCAACAGGCCATTGGTATCAGGAAAGTGGCCAAGTGGCTGCTGTTGCTGGCTGGGTTCTACTGGAAAAAGAGACATCCCTTTCCTTTTTTTTTTTTATTTTTTTAATTTTTTTTATTTTTTCTTGAAGCATTAGGATGAAACCTGTGAATTGGAAATGCATTTTTCTCAGAAAATAAAAGGTTTTGTTTCCCGGCACAACTGTATTTTCTTGCAGTAATAACAGCATCTGACTGACAAAAGTTGTTTGCTTGCAAATAATTCAGCTGGAGGAGAATTGCTTTGCTGTGGGGCACTGGCTGTTAGGATGCATCAACATCCCGCTCAGTGTTGCCGGGCACCCCGTGAGGCAGCGAGCCCCGTGACAACGCGTCAGCAAAACACAGTGAGACATCAAGGTTATTCTTGGACACGTAAAAACTGTGCTTAATTCCTTCATGCCACCAGATCTGCTCAGAACAGAAATTCATCCTTACTCAGAACATGATGTATGATTTCTTCTGAGTTCTAACGTGTTAATCCATGTCACATACGCCCAATCTACAGGTCATAACCCCTGCAGGAGGTTTCCTGTGGCCATGCTCCCCCTGCCCCATCACGGGGCCGTCCCTGTCCCGGGACTCCCAGTAAAATGAGTGAAATGGGACAGGGTCATGAGTAAAGCCAGACAGACAACCTGATTTTGTCTGCCCTTTTGTATATGAATAGAAGAAGCAGACACCTCTTTGAAGGGGCAGGGGGGAAATCTAATATAGACTTGGAAACAGTAGGGAGGAGTATTTTATTATTTCGATAAACATCTATTAAATTTCATTTAGAAATTTGCCATTTAGATTTTTAATCTGTTTCATTTCGACCTCTAGTGAATCTTGTTAAAGTGATTTGAAGAGCTGTGTATAGGAAATTTCCATACACAGTTCTCAAGTCCCTCGTAACCTTCTCATTGATAACTGGAGTCAGAGGAAATCTGAAGTTCTGGGTTACGATCTGCGGGGCTCTAGAGCGTGTGGGGGTTTTGTGATGTGCCGCACTCCTCACGTGCCGTCCAGAGCTTCAGCCCTCTGCTTGGCGAAGAAATAAGTGCGTACAGCTGCGTTTCCCTTTTCCTACTTGCCAGAGGACAAGGTTTCCATCCGTTTTCTCTCTCAGAAACCTCCTGAAGACTTCTGAGAAGCAAAACATGGCAAAGAGGGACTATTTCACAAACATAGACGAGCTGTAAGGGATAATTATCAGCTGTAAGCTGATAATAATTTACGTAGCTGTATGTAAGCTTAAGTGCTGGCCACGGTTTCAGAGACGGCGACCTGAACACGAGACTTCTCGAGCATTTATCAGCGCATCTTCTGTATCCATACTAGTGTTGGCACCCGTGTCAAAGAGAGATGGAATCCGTGGGCTGCGTTGTGAAGGCGGCAGCTCGGGGGGGTTTTGCTGCGTGTGTGACCGCTGTGCTGCTGTTGCAGGGTGGCACAGAAGCAGTGCTGCGTGTCGGCCGTGCGGGAGAACAGCTGCCTGGCCGGCGTGGTGGCCGCCAAGGAGGGCGACGTGTGCGGGCCGGACGAGAGCGATCCCTGCGGGGGCTCAGCCTATAAGGTACGGTGCTCTGATGCTTCCGTGGGTTTTGCTGTGAATATGAGGTGTTCTCCTTTCCTGCGTTTAGCAGTAATTTCTTTATACGTTATTACGGAGCACAGAAAATCAGAGTTGCGGGAATGTGGCAGGGAAATTACACTGCGCTTAGGTTTCAATTGCCTGGTGATGCAGCCCCTTTTAAAACTTCACAGTAATGTTGTTTTGAATTATTTCCATCTCCATTTTTAAGATGTAACTTGCTGTATTACTTCTACCTCCTCACTTTGGAAATAGCTGAAAAGACCATTTAAGTTTTTATATCTATGTTGTGGAAGAATTTACAAAATGATAGGGCAAAACTTAATTTAAGATATAACGCGAAACCCATTACTGGAGAGTTTGCTTTGCTACGGTGTTGAATTGCAGCCTCATTTCTCAGTTAAACAAAACGATGGATGAGAGGAGCAAGCATTTTAGATGATGATGGAAGCATTTGTTCATAAATAAAGGCAGACTGTTAACAAATGGTTCAAATCACAAATCACGAGCCACAGCCTCAGCTTGTATAAATGAGATTTGCTTTATGAGATTCAGTGGAGCCAAACCAATTTAAACCAGTTTGAAGATTCAGCATCTTCCTTGCTTACTTGTCTTGTTTTTACCAGAAGGGTGCATTCCAGAATTCATTTCCCTCTGATAATAATTTATGTAGCTATATCTAAGCTTAAGTGCAGCTTCCCTTATCTCAGCAAGAACCTGATTAGTTCTGTGTGTTCTTACACATCGGTGACGCTTGTGGATAATTGTTCACTGGAAAAGCAGAATACATGGACGTCTACTGCGGAGTTTAAAGTTTAATTAGCTATGCCAGTTTGTCATTTTCAGAACTATTAATTACTTAGGTCTGGAGTCTGCTGTTAGAATCAAAAGAGAATTTGTGCATTTGTGAGCAGACACTGGTATTTCTGAAGTGTGACAGAATTATTATTCTTACGTTTTCACCGTGGGTCTTTTGCATGCCAGTCGAAACACAAGCCGTAGGGTAAGTCTTCTGTCTGGAATGTGAAAAGATAAGTTTCTTGCCCCAAAGACTTTGCAAGACGTTTACACTGTCCTGCCAGAAGCCGGGTGGTTTGCTTCCAGGTGACAGACGTGTAGGTCTTCAGGGATCTTAGGTCATGTGTAGGTCTTCTTCGGGAATTTTATTATAGACGTGGCTCTTTCCTTTTGCTTCGAGACAGATGCAGCAGTGCCAGCTCTTCAGCTCCAGGTATTCAGCCTGTCCTCAATACAACTTAATCTTAGGCTGATTCTACCTGTTATTTAAGACAAAAAGCACATGCTTAGGGACTTGTTGCTAGAGGATGAAGGTGCCAGCGTGGTAAATCCAGTTAAGCTGTGATTCCAGGAAGGATGTTTTGGAGAAGAACATAGAAAGTTGTGGATCAAACAGTGGTTCTCAAGGCAAGTTTCTCAATCTCGTTGCAAAAATAACCATATTTTTTTAATTAAATCAGTTGTAAAGTTCTGGTGAAGTTTGAAAGGTGGGTAATAGAACATCAAGATGTTCAAGGGTTTGCATTTTAGAAGGAACTTTTTGACAAACAAGTTTTTCCACTGGAAAATGAGACACTTGTATTAATCTGGAAAATATGTGAACCCAAAAGCGTGTGACTGATTTAATACTCTCTGTGATGCCTGCACATGGGATAAATTGTGAATTAAAACTGTGACTGAAAAAAGCCGTATTATTTATTATTCAAGGCAAATATTCCAGTATTTTTACAGCACTTCAGTTAAGACCTTTAACTTCTTTAATTTTGCATGTTGAAGCTGAAAAAAACGGACCAAAACTACAAATATTTGCAGAAAGTCGAATTCTCAGTTAGTAACATTTTGAATTTGGGAATTCTGGATTTGAGGAGGATGAAAACAGTTTTTTCTCTTTTCAAGCATGACCACAATAGATTAGAGTTAGGTAATTTTTTTTTTTAATACTTCTTTTGAAAAGGTGATTTGGCCCCTTTAGTATCAAAAATAATTCAGCATCTTCAGGACCTGTACTGTAAACTTTTCACAGACATACGTTTGGGCACATGAAGGCGACTTTTTATGGCTGTGCACATTCGTAGATGAAAATAACACCTCCTGTTTATGGTGTTTGGGGACTTTTCAGGTTAGAAAGCAGGGACAGAAAACATGGGCTGTGGCCACAGGTACAGGGTGGAATGTGCAAGGGGTACATATAGTGCACAAAATGCCCAAGAAACGCTAAAGATTCAGTGTTTGAGTGTTGAAAAAAGCATCTCAGCGGCAGGATTTCTGCAGATGGAGCTGTAAGGACAGGTTTCCCTGTCTCCCCGCTGCAGACAGACTCTGGTTTGATGTCGGTGCCAGTCTAGGGTTGCAAATCATTAAATGTGATTCCTTCCCATTTCCATCTGTATCCAGCCCATCCAGCGCCGCTTCTCCTCGGTCAGAGATCTCTCTCCTGGGAAGTGGGAGCTCAGTTCAGTTTTCTTCTGTTCCATCCTTAGACTTTCTGTTGACACAGCTACCTGGTGCCAGTTGGAATTACGACCTTCATTTTATGTGTCTGACGCCTTTTCATTTAAATCCAGACAGGCACCTTCACAAATGTCCCCTGTATGTCTCTTACAACTCCCTTCTCAGCTTCCTTGCTGAATTAGATCTCCACTGTGCAGACGCAGTATGGACTTCTTGAATTGGGTATCACGTATGTGGTGTATTTTTGTGGTCTGACTGTGCGGTAGGTTTGTGTGTGACGGAGTAAAGCGCAGCACAGGTTCTGTCTGCCACCTGCAACAGAGGAGACTGCCAGAGAGACCCCAATACAGGGATCCCCCACAGCATCAATCCGTCAGGGAAGCTGCTGCCTAAATGGACTCAGGAAAGGAAAGGAAGGCAAATAGATCATAAAATATACCCTGGCCTTGCTCTGGCCACTGTCTGAGCTGGGCTCTGCCCAGGACTGTCTGGTAATAAAAGGTCACAATGGGTATGTAGGGTAGTGGTGCATCGAGGAAAGAGTCTTTACCGATGCAGCTCAGGTGCTGCTGCTGATCCTCATGTCCTGCAAGATATTTGCAGGTCCTTTCACATCCCTTCAACAACTAACCATTTTTTTTGAGATCTAATGTGAAGAGATATAGCATTATTTTGTTGACAATGTACTATACACAGAGCAATGGCTGTGTGCAGGAGCTAGGAAGAGGTGATGTGCGGCACCGTTACCTCCTTGCATGCGAAGCTGCCCAAATCATTGTCACAGCGAGAGTTTGTGTTCAGCCTGGTTGCAGTTGGGCCGTTTGTGCAGGGATGGCAAAACCAAGCACAAGGAAAGCTGTGATGTTTGCAACTGTCCACACCCTAAACGCTTTTCCAAATGCCCCGCTGCTAAAGAAAGTGCCGATTGGTTCCAGGGGTGTGTGTAGGCTCATCCCTGAAGCAGATGGTGTGAAGTCCCTGTCACTGACGGTCTCCTCCTGTTGCAGCAATGCTGCGATTGCTGTCATCTGGGCCTGCGACTGAGGAGCGAGGGGAAAACCTGCGAGTCCAACGTAAACCTGGGCTACCCCTGCAGCCACGTGATGCTGTCCTGCTGTGAAGGGGGAGATCACTTCATCCATCCCGAAATAAGACGGCATCCCGAACCTTTGCCAACAGTGACACCTGAGAAGGGTAAGTGTCCAGTTGTGATGTGAAGACATTACAGATAAGGTCTCTGGCTCACATGGTCGTATGGGGAGGTGTTGGAAGGAGTAATGCTAGAGGAGTACAGTTGCCTTCCCCCTCAGATCACGTAAAGATTTCCTTGTTCTTAAAACAGTTTTGAAAAAGAAAAAAACATGGTAGATATTTCTCATCCTCAAAATAAGCCTTCAGTCGTTTGGAATTTTCTTTTTTTTCCCCTCACATAGTACAGAGACCTGCCACTGACTCTTGGTGAGAAGCAAAGGTGAAGCTGGTCATTGTCTTTTAGCAGAAGCAATCCTGAAAAGTTCTGCATAAAGCAAATTATGATTTTTTTCCAGATAAAGTAGGCCGATAGATCATGATACCAATGAAACCTGGGAACAGGTTTCCTCTTGTACTGCTGAATCCCAGCAGCTTTCTCACGGCACACTCTGCAGAAGCCTCAGAGCACTGCAAGTTGGGTTTTACTCTTTCAATGTACGAACAAAGTGATGCTGAAGAGCAAAGTCAAATCCCTGCAGCCAAAGAGCTATAGCAAAGGGAACATGACAAGTCTGGAGCTCGGACATCTGTGCTCCCCCAGCCCAAGGACTGGCTCCTTCCAGCATCGCTCTGGAGCCGCCTGTCACACAGGAGTCCCGTGGTGACCTCCTCCCTACTCTAGGGTTCCATTTTTGTCCATTCCCTTCACATGAACCAAATGTCTATTTTCTCTCGCCGACAAATGGAAGGGTTTATTTTGACCTAGCTGAGACCTCACTGAGTAAGGAAGTTTGCATGGACGTGTTTGAGAAAAGCTGACTGAGAAACTCGCTGAATGGTTCCTTTTAGTATTGCAGAAAGTCTTGTCAGGCTTGGTCGGGAGATGACAGGGATGGTGCCTTTGCCAGTGTCTAAGGTGAGACAGCCGTGTCACTGCTCAGTGCGTCCCGGGGTGTTTGTAATCCTAACTACGGAAGTAGCCAATAAATGGATAGTGGTGTTGAAGAGAGTTTCCAAACCAACTGGAAAGCTTTTTCTCCTGAAATTAAAAATTCATTATGGTTCTTCAGTGAGGCCGATTCAGATGGGGCTTCAGTGTGATATGTTAGTTCAGAGAATGATAGTGGTGGCGTTAGTGTCACAGCTCCCAGGGTCACCTTCTGTGGCAGTGGTTCCCATAAAACGTCTGTCCCTCCAGCCTTACAGAAGGAGGTGGACACAATGCTCTTATCTTCAGGATGGGTTCCTCTTCTCCTTGGTGTAACTCTTTTGGGTAGCTTTGGCTGTATCTGGAGTGTGGTGAGCAAAAACTCCATACTGTACAGTCCTAATGCCAAAACGCCTGTTAGAGAACCAGCAAGCATTGTCCTCTTGTAGTTTCAGAGACAGAAGATCACAATGAAGCTTTGTCCATCAGTAATGAAGCCGAACTGTCAAATAACCTTCCTGGAGACGACCTGGATGAATGTCTGCTCTATGGTGGGGAACTCTGTCAGCATTTGTGCATCAACACCGTGGGGTCCTACAAGTGTTCGTGTTTTCCAGAATTCACTTTGCAAGAGGATGGAACTAGTTGCTCTCCAGGTGAGAAAATGGGCAGGAAACACCATGTCTTTGTGCCACCTGCATTGGTCTACCAAGCTTTTATTTAGTTTGTCCGTAGTTTCTGTGAGGTTTTTTAATATGTTTTGATGCATGGACATTTTCCATAGAAATTGGACAGGTTAATAATGTAAAGACAAACAACCATTTAGGAAACTTAATTACGCTTAATTTTCGTGTGTTGGTGCCATGAGATCAGGGTGGTATTGAATATGTTCAAATCAATACTGTTTTCACTTTTCAGAAGAGGATTTGTAAAGGTTGTTAATGAAATACCTTTTCTTCTTAGAGTCGTTTGTACTTCACAGTTAGCTCCCCTTTAGCTAAACTTTACTCAGTTCAGACAGGCAGCATTGCTTCCTGAACTTTGATTGTTATCTAAAATCATTAACATCTTTCAGTGATACAAAATCTAAATAAATCTAGTGTGGTGGAAGTCTTGAAAAGAAAGTCTATTGTGGTGTAATTGTTTTGATGTCTGGAGTTCTCCAATGGCAAGATTCCAAATCAGATAACCCCAAAAGTTGAAACCCGGTATTAGTTACAAGTACTCTCAGTTATTTAACAAGCAAAATAAGTGTTGCCATCCAGTGACCAAATTCCTTAGGTTTCACATACTTTCTGCCCAAGCCAAACAATGAGCATTCATTATGTCACTCTTCTTAACATGATGTTACAGCACTTACATCGATAATGTGTTTGACAGTGTTTTGGCGGCAGCTGTCTGCTCTGTTGTTTTTATTAAAATTCTGGGGAAGGAGCCTAATCCAGGAGAGGTAAAGAAAACGGTTCTTATTTTAGGGCTGAAAAATGTGGCTTGGTCGTTCACCTGGAGCATGTGTGTGTTTGCTTTGCTTTGCTTCTCCCACAATCCGAGGTGCAGATTTGGGTTAATGGATCTGGTGCCTGTGCAGTCGGTGTTCTGGGCAGCTCTGCCAGGCCGTGCACAGGGCTTTCCTGAGCTCGGCAGGGGATTGTGGCGAGAGCCGGGGGCTGCGAGACATCTGGAACAAAGAGCACAGCGCGGACGGGTCGCTACCCGCGTTCTGGAGTCCTGGGTCCTGTGGGAGGCGAGGGAGGCGGCACCTCACGTGCCACCCGTGGCTGACACCGTGTGCTCTGCCCGGCCACGCCAAACAGTGGCCTCTTATTTCTCATTTTTCCCCTGTGTACGTGCACATCTCCGTCGTGGTCTCCACATGGAGACCCACGCCGGGCAGTTTTACATCTCATACTATTGGTAATTTTTACTCCTGTGATTAGATAGAGTGCTTTTGTGTTAGTTCCTGTCCCAGTACATTTCCTGCTCTTTGCTGGATCATGAATGTTTTTGTATTTAACTTTTGGTTTTTAAAATATGTCACACTTCTTCATGAGGCTGGACAAGGTGATGTTCTTGCAGTGGCTTTGTGGGTCAAGGAGAAAGCGCATACGTTGATGAAACTTCAAAAGCTGCTTCTTGCCTCTCTGCTTTCTCTCTGCAGAAATCATTCAGGCTATGCCACAGGCAGGTGACTTTTATTTGCCTCTGTGTCATAGTCCATTGTATGTCTGTGATTTTATTTTTTTTTTTCCCCAAATGAAATCCCTCTTTTTCCATACCCCAAACCTTTATTGCATTCACACGTAGTCATTTAATGTTTTCAGTGTTTGGTGGCTCACTCTTTGCTCCAGTTCAAGATTCTGAACTCCAGTTTAGGCTTCTCTTTTGATGGTATTGATAAACTGGATTAATCTTATTGATGTAACAGAGCTGCTTTATTTTTTTTTCAACTATTCTGATACCTTTAACATCACTGTTTGTTGAAAATCTTAATGACAGAGAGCAGCTGTCATGTTTTCCACTTGGCTGTGTAAAAGCCGTTCCAGAGTATCCCGTGCTTTTAAAGGTGAGCGTCTGCTTTTCGTCTGTGTTAAAGTAGGATGTACAGAATAAGCTTAGAGACTTGTTTTGGGTTCAGCTTTTTTTTCATCATACACCGAATGAAAGACAGCCAATTTATAACATGGCAGCATTTAAAAAAATGAAATTAACACTTTCTGGTTGATTCATTAGGTGTTGCAATATTTGACTCTACAGAAGCTCCCTCATCTGCATCCATGGCGTCCGTGAGCGTCGCCATTAGCACACAGCACAGTTGTTCATATCAAGCAGATGGCAACTTCCAAACCTCCATTCAGGGACAGTTGTCTGGGTCACTGAAATGTGTCCTCCTACAAAGCACCGTGGAGCGGGATGAGGGACGCTTGCCATGGGTGTCTGGTGGAGGTGACGCTGTCCCTGATCTGTCTCTGTCTCCCTTGCCTTACAGATCCTGACAGGGGACAGGTGACAAGGCTGGAAGCAGAAGCCACCATCCCTCCGCCAGCCTCTCCTTCTCAGCCTCTTCTCGTCGTGTCCTTACAAGAAGAGCTTGATAAGTGTAAAGGTATGTTGGAGGTGCAAACCGCAGATGAGTGAGGAATGTTTGGAGAGCTGGAATAAAATTTCACCCGTCCCTTCACCAGTCCGATTTCAGTGCGCATCCTTATTTTGTTACCTCTGGCGTAAGGCTGAGCAATTGTCAAGGGAAAGCTGAGGAAGCAATTTGAGGCTCTGCTCTGATTCCAGGGTTAGTACACACCTGCTGTTTAGTTTAGGATAAGCAGTGCAGCTGTGCAGCAAAATGTGAACAATACAGGTAGGAGTGGCACAGGTGTGTTTCTGTGTAATTGGAGGGTTGTAAGTAGTGATTAGGGCTGCCTGGACAGATTGTTTACAAACTGCATTCCCCATTGCCTAAACTGGAATTATATTTGGATGACCTGGAGGTTTGTAACTTCAGCTGATCTGTGTTGTGAATGCTAATGTATTTTGCAATTTTGCTTTGTTTAGATAATGGCCCCTGCAAGCACATCTGCAGCGTTGTGGAAGGAAACGTCGTGTGCTCTTGTTTGTCTGGGTACACGATCATGGCTGATGGGATTTCTTGTGAAGGTAAGGGGTTGGGCTTTGCCGCAGAGACGTGGTTATAGTGCTTTTATATCTCATACCCCGAGGTGTTTCTCTAAGGGTTCCTTGTTTTCAGCGTTGTGAATTGCAAGGGGCAGTACAGAGAACATTTGGCAGAAGGACTGCCAGATGTGCCAGTTGCACCAGGGGAGGTTTAGACTGCATTTTTTTGTTTGTTTGTTTTTTTAACTATTATTTTCTTCCCAGAAAGAGTTGTGAAGCACCCAGCAGGCTGCCCAGCGCATTGGTCGAGTCACCATCCCTGGAGGTGTTTGAAAGATGTGTAGATGAGGTTCTTAGGGACGTGGGTTAGTGTCAGAGTTAGGTTCATGGTTGGACTTTATGATCTCGAGGGTGTCTTCCAACCAAAATGACCCTGTGATTCTGTGGTTCTAGAAAATCTGCTTCACAGGTAACTCCTGAGGCACAGCTGTCCGGTGTGCCTGTTACCTGGGGAGTTCAGGTGAAGGCAGGCCTGGGTTTGTGCTCTTTTCCTCTGGCATTCCGGGGTTTTTTTCAGCCCTCTTAGTTTCCCTTCTCACTGGGGCTCCTCCCCAGTGTCTGTCTACACAGCTATGGACACGCAGCCCTTCTTCTGAGAAAGGCAGCAGCCGGCAGGACGTGGGCGCGTTTGCTGGCCTGAGGAATCCCCTCAGAGCGACAGCTCTGCCCTGTCACCTCTTCGGTTTGTTTTGTTCCTGCTTGCCTTGAAAACCTGAATTCAATGAGGCTTCACCACTACGATGAATGTGCCATTGTGGGCTGGGCCAGCTCCGTGTGATTCAGTCGACACTGAAGCACCATGGTGAGCAGGGAATGCCAAAGCTGCATCGTGGTTGTTCACATTAGTATAAATTTTAAATGGACATGCGTGGGTGATGGCGAAGTCTACGTTTGCCCAGGAAAGATTTGGGGGTTAGAAGCAACGCCCTGTGATGTACCTTAATTATAAATCTGTAAGTGTGGGAGCAGTAACAGCCAGTAGTGAAATTCAGTAGAAGCTTCTGATGCTCAGAATTGCTCACAAGTGATGCGCATCCCTCTTAATTTCAGATCTTGTTGAGTAACAAATAATATTAATGAAATTCCAGGTAGTCTGTGAAGAAAATGGGAATTTAATATCACCAGATAAAACATTGACTCTGCATTGCTTACTCAAGTGTGGTGGAAGCTAATTTGATTAATTAATGTCAGAATCAAAAGGGGCATTTCAAGGCAGTTGTTTTCCTACAGGAGGTGATAAAAGCAGTGAGTTTAAATTGTAGAGAGGCATGTTTATAATCTATATTAAAGTAAATGGTTGATAGTAAGGATGGTGATGCACTGAAACAAGTTTCCTGCAGAGTCTGTGTTGCCTCTCTGTGACCGCCTGGTTTTAAGAGTGGCTCTTTCTGAAATGACAAAAGCGTAGGGGTGTGAGCAAGGACTTAGGTAATCTCAGAGAGTTTATTCCAGCACTATTTTCAGTGTAACACTGTATGTATTATAGCACTGTGCTGATGTGGGAGCTCCAACACACTTCATTCAGACATCTCCAGCGTGAAAGAAGTGTTGTTTCGTTTCAGAAATGGTTCTAAAAGAATCCTGGTTTTTGCTTTTGGTTGCAGCATGTCGATGGAGATTTGGATGAGTGCCTCACAGGTGCTCACGCTTGTTCCAGAGGACAATTATGTGTGAACACACTGGGATCATTCAGCTTTGTTAACCACAGAATGATCTGTGCAGAGGGCTTTATGCTGTGCAGGCACAGGGAATGTGTTGGTAAGATGATCGGTATAAGCTGTTCACCACAGCAGCGTCATTCTTCATGCTCTGCAATGCATTTAAACCATTTGTGCTAAAAGGCTCTCTGGCCATCCTTGCATATGACATTTCAATATGAGTTAGTAAAAACACATGTGCAGCATTTGCTCAGCCACTTACCATCAGGAGTTGTATGCTATTTGGCTTTTTCCCTACCAATACATTCTCAGGATACATATAACTTTGTGCAAAAGTTGTAAAAGTTCGTAGGTATGATGACCACAGCAGTACTGCTGACTGTTAAACTGAACTAAGAAAACACAGCAGTTGATCTCTGTGGACGATGTCAATACTGCCCCATCCCCAGACATCATGAAACAACAAAACTTCATAAATACAGCTCAAGAGTTCTGCATAAGTCTGGGCAGCGGAAAAGATCCATTCCACAGTGATGGAATTTTAAAATTCAGATTACTCCTTTGTTGATTCTGGCACAGACTGCTTTGTGTGAAAGTCAAAGATGCATCGTAATTCTGCTGTATCATCCCTGCTATCCCTATCTGTTTTTGCAAGTGTATTTATGAGGATTTAATTTGCTTCAAACAGCCAAGGCCTGAGCTTATGAAACGGTTTCTATTTGGGGCGCTCTCCTAGAGGCTGGTTTAGGAGGCACCTGCAGCGGTGGTGTGTGCTGACGCCTGGAAAAACGGGGACCCGGAGAGCTCTGGTGGTTCATGAGAGCAGCAGCACCTGTGACTGTAATGTCATGTGTGAACACCTTTGCCTTCTTCCACCCCTGTGCTCTCCCTGCATTTATAACATTGTTTTTCTGACCATCACAGCTTTGGTGGTGTTCTTTCAAAGCTCTATGATCTCATCTTATTAATGAGCGTCATACGGCACGAGCGAATGAGCAGGAAATTTATTCAGTGTCGTAGTTCAGAGCAGAAATGTGATTTAGTGTCTTCTTGGGTTTTCCTTAAATTGTCAAAATTGGATTTTATTATTATTATTTGTTTATTTTGAAATCAGAGATTCTGCTAAGCGTGGGAAACTAATGCAATTATTTAGTGTGAATTAAAGGGCTGGGAGAGCAGCACTGGAAGGAGAGCTGTCTTTACAGAGAAGACAGCAGGTTGTGAGAAGGCGATACTTGCAGTTGGCCCCTCTGGTGCGTCGGGGCTTTCCTGAGCCGGCTGGAGGGCACGTCAGGAACGGCCTCACCCGCTTTCCGCTCCTGAAAACCTCGCCCCTTAATCCCCTGATGTTCCTCATGGACCGTGCAGCAGGGGTATATCTATCCTTTTCTACATTTCCCAGGGGCGTTCTGAAATGAAATTAATGCGTGTTTGCCAGCACCTTTGGCAGAAGGTGCTATACAAGATGCCAAGTGCTTCTTTTTATTCACTTGCTTCCTCTCCTGTCCTCTACCCCGTGACATTATAACAGGGTTTTATTGCGACTGCTATAAGATAAACCTCAGGCATCGCTCATTTGTAAAGCTAAAAGATCCTCTTCTCCCTCAGTAAATAACAAACCTCTGTATTTCTCTAATGCAAGTCAGGTTTTTACAGGTATCCCTGTAAATAATCTAGAAAAAACTGAAGCTTTTCTTTCTTTTGGAGCAGATAGACCCTGAGTGCTCCCTGCTCCTGCACAGCTCTGCTCTGTGTGTGGAGCCTGCACAACATTTGCTGTATTTACCATTTTTCCTTCTTCTCTGGTGGAAGGGGGAGGCCCCAAGCACACGGTGGTTTCTGTTTTCTTGAACTGTCCCATTGCAGCCGTATTAGCCCCAGGTTTCCCTTTCCCAGCCTACCTGCTTTTGTGCCTTGTCCTGAGCCATCTCAAACACTACGAGGAAAGCTTTGGTCATTTGTTTGTGAATTATTGTTGGTTTAGTGATGCTACTCTGTGCATATTTTAGGGACAGGAGTAAGAAGACTGTAATCCCAGGTACACTCGAGCAGATATCCCGAATTCCTGAAAGCCAACCGTGCAGAATGGGGAGTCACCAGCTGTTTCAATAGCTTGTACATGCCAGCTTTGTGTAACTTAGTGAACAGATATTAAAATGTCTTAGGCTTGAAAAATCCATGTTCTCCAGAGACAGGAGCTGGGGTTTTTAGCGCGGATTGCTTTTCCTGGTGACGTTCAGGCAAAGCCATCACCACCACCTACGTGCACGCTCTGCTTTGCTACTCCCATCTACATTTTCCCTCCTGCCAGCGTGAGCAGTAAGTGGTCGTTTTATTGCTGAACCGTAGGGACTGTGCATGGGCACAGGATGGGCGGTTGCAAAATAACGACGGCCCTAAATAGATGTATTCCAGAAACTAAATAGAGCTGAAGAGGAAAAAAAAAATCACAGGAAAGCACACACGCAGGACAAAAGACATCTACATTTCACGTTTTTATAAAATGTGAGAAAAATGCAAACAAAGCATGAAATGATATTAGGTCTTTTTTTTCTCTGTGAAACCTTAACTTTCTTGTTACCTGTTTACACCTGCTAATGGGCGGAATCCTTCCTACGTTATTTGGAGAGTATTTCAGACAAATGTGCCTGAATGTGGCTCCTTTGACATCGTGCTGAGCTGATTTAAGTTCATATGATGCCATGTAGCGCTGACAATTTGTTTATATGGGAAAGCTATTTGTGGTTAGCAAGAGAAGATAAGCTCGGAACTGTTGTATAGCCAGTAGAAAGTCTTGCGCTGTTTTGGATGCTGTTAAATGGCTATCCATAGCCACTTTTCTCTAAAATTACAAAAAAAAAATATCTCAAATTTATTTATATTATTTATAATGACCTTGCTGGGGATTAATCAGCTGGCTTTGGGAAGCAAGTACGCAGCAGGTGAAGAATAGCCATGGCAAGCGCAAACATAGATAAATGAAAAGTGAAACGGCACCAAGCGAACACCCTGGCCCTGCAAACACTGTGCACGTCACCAGTGAGCTCGTCGCAGCGGGAACTCAAGTGTCTCGGTGCTCAGCTTCATCTGGTTGGGAGAAAATAAGCTGACACGTTTTCAAAGCCAAAAGGCTTTAAAAATGGCTTTTCTTGTTTTCATGCTCCACGAGGGGAAGCAATGTATCCGCTGCTGTGCTTCTCTGGGAACGAGGTTCTACAGCCCAAACGAAAATCTGATTTAAACAATACTTGTTTTATTGTGTAGTATGAGAACAGCTTCATGTGCAGAGGAGCTGGGTGATTGGTAGTCGTTACGGTCACATTTGGCTTTCGTTAGCTCTAAAAATACTTCTTGGCTTTATATAGAACTGTGAACGCGTAAGATTTTGTGGAGAATGGCAAGAAAGTTTCTGTTCCAATCTCTACCCTTATTGTTGCTTGTATTTGCTCATGGTGGTATTCCTAGCTTTTGTTGTTAAAATACACAAAACCTGAATTTGTGATTATTCCACTCAAGCCTATCAAAATGTATCATTTTAAAGGTATGGCGTATTCCTTTCCAAATGGTGTCCTGCATTCCGCAATCCACTAGCTAAGTGGGGGTTTTGCAATGAGAACTTTTCTGCACCTCCACCTGCAGCAACCGGATCTCTTTAAAGATTTAAATACAAATTTAGGAACTCGGTTGAGCTTCAGGATTCCTCTCGGCACATTTTCCTGTGTATCCAGTTCTGCTGTCACGTTCCCTGGGTGATGAGGGTGTTGGGTGACCCCAGTTCCACACCAGCAGGACTGAGAGCTGCTAACGAGCAAGGGGCATTAATCACGTTCTCGTTGACTTGTCCAGGAGGTTTCTGTCTAGTGAAACAGAAGCTGGTTCTCAGTCCTCTGAGAACCTGCCCTGCATTTAATCAGTTCTTTCCCCTCCTTGCCCACAGTGCCTGCACCAAGGAAATCTCCCTTTGGTTTGTGTCTCGAGTTACTCTGTGTTATCGAAGGATCTGGAATTAAAAAAACTTTCATCAGAACACCATAGCAAAGTATATTGACTATCTTTTGGAAGAAACGCTTTCCCTTGAGCTCTTGTCTCCTTCCCGAAGAGCAGGAAGAGGCAGATCACTTGATCAATACGAGGTATTGAATTGTTTAACCGTTTCTTGTAGACATGAACGAATGCGTAACAGATACGCACAGCTGCCAGCGGGGAGAGCACTGCGTCAACACCGTGGGCTCCTTCAAGTGCCTGCAGGAACTGAGCTGTCAGCCCGGTTATGAACTCAAGGACGGAGAATGCGTTGGTAAGACAAGTGTTTTTCCGCTGATGCAATTGCTCTCACCAGAAAGGAAAGGAAAGGGATTGCAAAGCATTTTATTGTTGCTGGTTTGTGATACCAGGGTTGTAACTAAAAAAGAAG
Organism: Pampusana beccarii; assembly: GCA_013399365.1. Classification (NCBI taxonomy): domain Eukaryota; kingdom Metazoa; phylum Chordata; class Aves; order Columbiformes; family Columbidae; genus Pampusana; species Pampusana beccarii. Next base: position 805,656 of record VWYH01001506.1, read on the forward strand.
CAGATCATCGTGGAAATTTTTGGCTTCATAGGCCCCTTCTGTACGTTCAGTTATTGGAAATAGTTGCCAGTGATAACTATAAATTATTTGGAAAACGGATGAAACCTTCTGAATTAGGATTTACCCTGGTTTTATGGGGTTAGAGAGACCTCCCTGATGGAGAATTCCTGTTACGCTCCTCTGCCTAGCTCTGCTTTTCTCCTGGGGCTCGCTCAGTCCGTCCTTCCTGTGTTTAGGAGGTCTGTCTGCATTTATTTACATGTGGAATGGCCAGGGGGTTAAGCAGTTACTTATTCTTCATGGCCCCCACTCTCGGTCTGTCCGAGGTCCAATGCAGAAGCCGGGCTCAGTTGTCGCAGCGCTGCCCACGTCGCTCTGCAGCACGGGAGTGTGCAAGGGACACGTGTCCTGCGTCCCCCGCCAGAACTCGGTGCTGTTTACTCCTAGATGTTTTACACAAAGAGTTTCCTGACAGCTGGAGTCAGAGATGCCTAAGGAAAGAACTTAGCTCTTGATCTGTAACGTAAGGTTATAGAATAGAAATGATGGGAAATCTCACTTTATACACAGCTGTCGTAAGTAAATCCTGGTTTACTTGAAGAGGCTGTTTGTGAACATCTTGTTCTGTTGTCTGATTTTATAGCATTTCCACCATTTATTGCTAATCTAAATTGCTTTCTAGTCTTAAAGTTAGATAATAACAGACTATAAAATTTACAAATTGTTGTAAAGTAGCCTTTAAATTAATGGCTTATAAGAAAGACTAAAATTTCAGAACTGCTCTGTGTAAAATTGCCGAGAGATAACTAGTGAGTTTGCAGAGGTTTACAAAATACACAATTCCACCTTTTTCTTTGTCTCAGTCTACAAATACGGTAGGAAGAGTTATGAATACAGTATCTTCTGGGAGCCTGGTGATGTTCCCTTGTGACATTAACGTTTAGTTGTGGAGTTAGAATAGAAGCGCCAGCGGTTCTGCTCCCGCCTGCCCGCAGGAGTGGGGACTCTGGAGATTCCTCCGCTTGTCTTTATCTTTTAGTAAAGATGTTCATCTCGGGGAGTGTTCTCAGGAACCAGCGTACGTCACAGCACTGTTTGAAAACAGTCATAGTAACTGAATTTTGGACATATTTAGAGCTGAAGTGTGTTCCTAGGTGGGGTTTCTTCAACCAGAAAATGGAAGCAATGCCACTATACCAGCTGCGGTTGCTCAACACGGATCAGTCGAGTGTAAATTGATAAGTTTAAACTTGCAGGACATGTTTTCAGTGTGCCTAGAGAGCAAGCAGCAAGTTGGTCAATGTAATTTGAAAACAAGTTCGTATACATAATAAAAAATAAGAAAGCTGTGTTGAGCTCTGGCTGCAGACTAAGGAAAAAAGAGCAAAATTCGTTACCGATATTACTACCCCTCATTCAGATTTTTTTCAGAATAGTTTTCAGAGTTGAATAAGTGTTTGTTCTGCGTATGTAAGTACATATGTGCCCATGTACACAGTGAGATACCAGCCCTGTTCACATGAGGTGCCCTGTTAGTATCAACTTCAGTGCAGGTCGGTTTCTACCTAGAATTCCTGAGGAACAGAAGGAACGAGAGACCATTTTGCTTTTGAGGAATGTGGTACATGCTTTATTATGTGTACCTTATTCCTTGTTTTATTTGGGGTCCTTAGGATTTTGAATGTTTCAGTATTTGTGGCTCACAAGAGATGCTGTGAACAAGGCAGTAGGGACCTGAATCGAATTTGCGGCAGGACCTGACACATTCTGAAGCCCACGCTGATGTGGGTGTCCAAGAGCAAACACACCTAAACCTCAGATTTCCCATAGGCAGCGCTGAGGGTCTGCTTTAAATAATGTTTCCTAACGCCCTCCCTGAGAAGCCACGAAGATTACTGAAGGTTACAGCTCAACTAGTCACAATTTGGTGTTTTGATCTATTAACAGATATTGATGAATGCGAGAGAGGAACTCACAGTTGTAAAGTAAACTTTGTTTGTCAGAATACAGAAGGATCGTTCTACTGCGAGTCAAAGCAGCGCTGCATGGATGGGTTTTTACAAGACCCTGAGGGAAACTGTGTTGGTAAGTGTGAGCAGCAGGATGTTTGTTGTATGTGCAGCACCACCAGCCAGCTCCTGTTCTTTTTAGCCTGCCCAAGGGGTGTATATTGACCACATGTAGTTTTCCTGCTGTGAATTTAATTTAAACATTGCTGTCCTTTTAAAGATATGTGTACTTACATATTGAATTTGTAAGCGTTAGCACAGCAGACCTTCGTCAGCCTTATCTTTGTAGCACAATAATTGAAAAGAAGGAAAGGAAGTGACAGCTGGAAGAAAACAGACCAGAAAGGTTAAATGGCTTCTCTTACTATGCTAATTCATTTTCTTCACCAGATATTAATGAATGCACATCTCTCCCTGAGCCGTGTAAACCAGGATTCAACTGCATCAACACTGTTGGGTCTTACACCTGCCAGAGGAACACGCTGACGTGCAGCAGAGGCTACCACTCCAACGAGGAGGGGACCCGATGCGTCGGTAAGGGCTGGTCCAGTGGCTTCGGGTGCCCTCTCAGAGGAAAAAGTACATTTTGGTTCTAAAAAGAGGTTTTGAGTTGCCTCTAGGGTCCTAAATTCCTGTGAGGAAGGGGAATTTGCTGCATGTGTTTGCTGTCCCGGCCGCTCAGTGACGCTGCGCTCGTGTCTCGCTGCTGCCTGGGGTCCCTCGGTGCGCCCGGTGACACCGGGTTTGGCTGCATGTGGCATTCCCTGGTTTCCACTCTGAAGTGGATGTGATTTAGTTAATATTTAACCTTGTGCTGTCGGTCAAAACCATGACCCGCTGCTGGTTTTTACCCTGTAAGCGATACGATCCGAAGCCGTGGGATGCAGCAAACAAGAACCACTGGGTTTGTGGATCGTGAGAGCAGCGCTCAGTGGATACACACCGGTGTGGATGGTTAGGATCAGTTCTTCCTTTCTGAAAAGAATGTTGAAATATTCATATAGGCTGGCGCACAGCTTGATACTGATTTGTATTTGTTCCACTGTGTTTATAGAGTTAGTGACTCAATAGCAGATTTCAGCTCTTGTGAGCATTTGTTCTGCAAATGAGCACACGAGGCACAAAGGAACTGAACGCTTGGTCCTGGGTGCCAGGCGAGGCTGGCTGTGCATTTTTGAATTCCCTGGGTTCTGTGTTACATGAAATACGAAATTGTAGAACAATGGCAGGGAAAAAAAAAAGCAATGACAAATCAGTATTTTGGTTAGTGATGATATCCTAATAATTCCTACTTTTGTTCCCTTTCAATAAAAGGAATGACGAAAAAAAAAAATATATATATACTTTTATAATGCTACAGGTGGGTGGAAGCCATGTCAGTCACAACTAGCAACCGGTAGCAAAAAATAGCCATATAGCTAGAAGATCCATTTCCACATAAATGTCTGCATTCTCCTTTTTGCTCTTCGTTACGCTGCATCTCCCTCCATGATTTCCCCCCCAGGACTATCCAGACAATGCACAGCCAGTGAGGAGGTGGGGAAGATTTTGAAGTAGCAGAAGGTGTGGAGGGTTTCTGTGTGTAAGTGAGGAAATGGAGAAACCGTCCTAATACAGCTCTAGGGGGTTGTGTCTTGTACATTTGGGCCACAGCAGTGCGGTGTCATTTGCTGCCTAATTATATAGCAGCCTGAGATATTTTGGCTGATACAAAGGGAAGCTCCAGAAGTCCTGTCTCAGCTCTGCAGCTGGTTTCCATCAGCCCTGTGTCAGCACGGTCTGCTGGCTCAGGTACGTTTGCACCACCAGGCGTGTGCTGGCCCTGAAATTGTTTATAGGGTTACCACCGTTGCCAGCATCTCCAGAAATGCCGTTTTTTCCGAATTCAGCAGTCATCACCGAGCAGCTCGAGTGTCCTGGCTGTAGTGCTCATGGCCTTTGTTTGCAAACCCCTTAAAAGGCCGGGGCAAATTCTGTTCCTAAATTTCAAACTGATGATTTATAGAAAGAATCCAGCATATTTTGCCCAGTTGTTCCTCAAAGAGAGTGACTGTGTGCAAATGTGTGAGAGGAGGAAATTGCCGTTATTCATACAGCATGTATATCTTTAAAGTGTGATGAGGTAGCACAATGTGTTGTAATTACTGGTGACACTTTATATGACTGACAATGCTTTTCAGGAGCAGGTATAAGAAAACTTATCTAGTCTGATTTTGGGAAAACAAATGTTTAATGCTAATTGGTGAGTTCTCTGACTTTGCTCTGTGTGTTCCGCCGTCTATATCTTTTGGTAGTTTTGGGGTATGACTTTCTTTAAGTAGGCAGAGCGCATGGAGAAGAAAAAAGAAAAGCATATGGTCCTAATTTCCTCTCTGTGATAAAGACTAGTTTCCTTACGGGATTACAATAGCTAATTAGATTCCTGCTTCAGATTTATTCATAGTAGTAAATACATCAGCTGCACATGTTTCTCCAGGACTACATTGCTTAGAGCAGGGGTGTCGAACTCTTAGGGGTAGGTACTTTTATACAGTCCTAAAATTACGTTCGGCCCTTTGAAGGCAACTGCGAGGCTGATGCGGCCCCCAGTGAAAATGAGTTTGACACACCTGGTTTAGAGGATTCATCTCTCTTTAAGAGGTTTATACGATCTGATTTAGCAAATGAGTTATTAAAAACTAGTTCCTACATTCATTTAACTGAAAACTACTCCAACTGTCCTGAAATATAGCACACTGCTGATGGTATAATGCTCTAGAACTAATTAAAGTCTGAAAGAAATGGAGTATTTAATTTTGGCCAAACTAATGGAATGGTCGCACACGTGAATTCATTGCAAATAAAACTGCTACTTTACAAATTTGTACCTGCATTAGAAATGTCCTTGTTTTGATGCCACCTCTGATCTTAAAAGACAATGAAGAGATGGGGTTTCAGCAGGAATCTCTGAGCCGGTCAGGAATTCCGCGCTGGGCGAGTGCCATTCCCTGCCATCCATGGCCCTGCGGCCAGCAGGGCATCCGCTGAAATATGGAATAAAGTATTTGTTAGCACCTCTCTTTGGGGTTGATACAACCTCCACTTTTCCAAATCCAAGTTTCTCCCTTCCCTCTCATTTTCTGAGCCAGCGAGTGCTTTCCGGAGCGCTCCCCGAGGCTGCTGTGGGATGAGAACTGCCTTAGACTACCATCCTAATTAATATTACATGAACAGGGATTTGGGTTGTGAAAATAGTTGGAGATGTGAATAATAGGAAGGAATCAGGATCTGATAGCTTACTAAATGGCAGAACTCAGAATACTTGAAGAAATACAAGTTTCTGAGGGTTAATCAGACTTTTTGATGCTTCTTGCCACAGATGGTAACAGGAATTTGTTAGATACTGATGAGCTATTTAGTCATGTTTCAAGTCTTGGAAATCAGCGTGTATTGAAAACCCTCATCGTCATCTGAGGGTTTTTAAAATGAGATTGGAAGTGATGCGTGCGAGCGGAGAAGCAACTAATTTGTTGGTATTGGATTTTGGATGGGGCCGTGAGGAATATCAAAACGTGACTTGATGGAGAAAAGAAAAAAGATCGACATTGGGAGAGAGCAAAAGGCAGACAGCAGAGGCGAGATTGAAATGGCAACTGGAGATGAAAATAGCAATCGCTTTAATTGAAGGGATGAGCAGAATTTCTGGCTGGTTCTTGTTTTGCTTTAAATGGCTTGCTGTGACTCACGTAATGGCAGAACAGCAGAACGGGGTGTTTAAATGTCACGGTTCCATCAGAATCAAAATGTGTTTACACTGAATTGCAGAATATGCTGGGAAAGCTCCATTGCAGTTACAGTTCCCATTTTCACTTTTAAGATAATGTGTTACTTTCCAGAAGTTTGACTGGGAGGTATGGAAAGCTGACTCTGAGAAGAGCCCGGTGGGAAAAGCTGCTGTTCTTTGTTCTGTCCAGGGGACGATCCTAACAGTTTCTATTCCTGTTACTTCATTCAATTTTATTTTTCCTCTTCGTAAACACTGATTTTCATCAAACTATATTTAAGCTAATTGCTTTCTCTGGCTCCGCAGACGTGGACGAATGTCAGACTGGTGTGCACCGCTGCGGCGAAGGGCAGATTTGTCACAACCTTCCCGGGGCTTATCGCTGCGACTGCAAGATGGGCTATCAGTACGACGCGTTCAGCAGAAGCTGCATCGGTACGTAGGGCACAAGATGGGATGAAATGACTGATTGCTTGAGCCTTGGGCCTCGGGGCAGTGTGTAGCACCATTGCAGTTACCAGTTCTGCAGTGCGGCACCTCCAAAGATGACGGCACCGTTGCCCAAGCAGCCGTCATTCGTGTGACTGGTCGTGGCGCTGCCGCTCCGTGCTGACGTTTCGGACCAGTTGCCCTTGGTTTGGTTTAGCTGCAGGTTATCAATTAGTCATCTGCATAGTGCTTTCCTATGGGTTACGCTTCTTCTGCTGTAGAAGTTTATCTGATGAAGATTTCACAAATTTCCTTGTAAGAAGCTATGACGCAGCATTTTGTATTTTATCGCTGCTGTACACCAATTAGCGCAGAAGGTCAGACAGCATAAAACCTGAGGTTGCAGCATTTCAGTCTGACACTTTTAAAAATACCTTCCTGCATCTTGTTTGATGCTTCTGTTTCTAAGTTGATTGTATATTTGCAGATATCAATGAGTGCTGGAATTACCCTGGCCGCCTGTGTCAGCACACATGTGAGAACACCCCTGGCTCCTACCACTGCACTTGTTCTTCTGGGTTCCGCCTGTCTTACGATGGGAAGCATTGTGAAGGTACCAGACATTTTTTCCATGAAGAAGAAATTGCAGTGTGAATTACGGGACTTTAGAGAAGTTGAGGTGAAACACAGTTACAGTAAGCCCATTATTTATGTGTCCTCAAATTTGCAGATACTCAATCAAACGCTCAAACTGTCACATGAGAGCCGACAAGTTTCTCCTCTCTATTCCTTTCCCTTACGCACTTTTTCCTTTCCTTCCAGATAAGAGGAAAGGAGAACATAAAAAAGTTAGAATATGAAAATTTTCATTCACATTTGAATGAAAATGAAACTTGGTAGTGACAAAACTTGAAAAAATTGATTTTGAATTGAGTGGAAATTTTTTAAGGTCTCCATTGTATTTTTAAGATAATGATTACATATTTTTAATCAACTGTAACATGTAGGGTCTGAAACACGTTGTTGCATGTGGACGTGTTTTTATTGGCATATATAGAAATGAAATTCAGGTGCAACAGGCATCCTCACGCTTCTTGGCATTCTGCCGAGGTAGCAGAAACATCTTTTTGGGGTAAATTAGTCCCTCCTTATTCACTCTGAGCAGAAGGGTCTGGTAGCTGTTCCCAGAGGCGAGAAATGGTGTAAGTTACTGTTCTGAACTGTTGTGGCAATGCCTGTGGGTTTGTTTTTGGATACAGATGTGAATGAATGTGACACTAGTCCCTGCAGCCAGGAGTGTGCCAACGTCTACGGTTCCTATCAGTGCTACTGCAGACAAGGTTTCCAGCTGGCAGAAGACGGCCATTCTTGTAAAGGTGAGGCTGCTGCTTTCCCAGGTCGAGTTCAATGTGTGTGCCCTCGTTAGCAGTCAGCGCTGTCTGACTCGTTAGCAGACAGTGCTGTCGAGCTCTCAGCAGCACCGAGTGCTGCAGGTGATGCCCAAGGATGATTCTGAGTCATACCCGGCTGCAGAAGCTGCAAAAGGTAACTCCAGCTATTAGAAAATTCAGTTTCTTTTCATGCCTCCTACTTGGGGCTGGAATACACTTGTGTAGAACCAGCGAGGTCGTCGTTTCGTGGGGCTAGAGCTTATGGCTGAAAAAATGAATAGGGAAGATATATTACCTGTATTGCATCAATGAAAACCTCCTCTCAGCCAGAGCTGCATGAAGGCTTGCTCTGACTTCCGCTATCAGAGCGTGAATGAGTGATCAGAATGGAGAAGGGAAAGGTTCTACCTGATTTCTTGAAATTACCAATCCTGATGCATACTTTGGAGAGTCTGTGTTTAGGAAATAATGAAGAAACCCATGTTCTTCCTAGCACAAGGAAGCCCCTGGAGCAACCCTAGAAGGATTACAGAGGTACTACAGTGTTTTGAATTCAGATCTGCCCCAGACTTATTGTTCTTTTCCATAAGTCCACCCTAATTGCAACCAGTATTTTTGGGAGCAGTCTTGTGTTCAGCGTTTCAGAAAGAGCCATCAGCTGTCCTAGAACAACGGCAAATTTTCATGGTTGCATTCTTGTTGAAGAATATATTATAAATGCATCAGATAAGAATTTCCTTGTGTTCTACAGCCTCCCTTTTCAGATTTCTGTTTTTTTCATATGTTTGTAATTGTGTTTTTTCCCCAGATATCGATGAGTGCACACAAAGCGCAGGCATTCTTTGTACTTTCCGCTGCGTGAATGTTCCTGGGAGTTATCAGTGTGCTTGTCCTGAGCAGGGATATACCATGGCAGCAAATGGAAGAACCTGTCGAGGTAATGAGGAGTTTAGGAACTGAAATGATTATATCATGAAGCTTTAATCCTCAGAATGATCTAAGCCATCGTGATTATTCAGTCACATCTCCATTTTATTACATTAGTCACTGTCAAAAAGCCAGTATTTGACCAAGTTTCCAAATATTGGTATCTGCAATGTCAGCTCTATCCTGTGTTAGAAAATGTGCCATGGCAACTCAGCTGTCAGTGTGAGCTCATTGTCTAAGTGAGTTCCCAAGGGAGCCCACGTTATTGTTCAGACTGGGGCCCTCGCTGAGTTGCTGGGTGTGCACCTTGGCGCAGCAGTGAGCGAGCTGGTTTTAGGAGGTGCCAGATGTAGGAAACTGTGGCTCCGTGATGAGCTGCGGTTTCCTGCCCCGGAAAACGGGGAGAGTGAATGTGGGAGCTGTGGTGGGGACTTGTACGTCCTGACATCTGCCACCTAAGCTTCAACATGTTGGCGTTAGTAAATGTTAGTGTAAATGAGATGTGTCCTCCCCACACCTCCATAATCGCACAAGTGTCTTCTGGGTGTCTGGTGTTCTTCATCTGGTGCGCAGCTGTCTGGTTTTGAAGTAAAAAGCCCCGATTTCCAAAGGATGCGCTGGCTGTGTGGTGATGATTGAAGATCTGATTACCTTCACGTACTCTGCGGGCATTCCTGCCGTCGGTTACACCAACTGCCAGGCATTTCCTGCGCTTAGGTTTTCAGGAACCCTTCACATAACTTTGGGGTTATGTATCTCCTGTGCTAAAATTCTCTTCTCAGTGGTAACTGCAGTGAATTTACACTGTGTAAATCACGAATGGCATAAGCATACTTGATCCAGGCTTTGGAGAGAGAAACAGACTAAGTAACAATTAAATTTTCTTAAAGACTTTAAAAGCTTTTTTTTTTTTTTTTTTTAATGTGTTTTTAACTACGACTTCAGAATGCAGTTACATCCGTGGGCATTTAATTTCTTACGTAAAAATCACCTTTAGAAAACTGCAGCTATAACTCTCCTTGGTTTTGTGGTTGGTTGGTTGGTTTGTTTCCTTTCCCTGGAGCGCTGGCCCGTTGTCTGGCACCTCCACCAGCACTGAGGTTTCCGCACAGACCCGCGGGTCGCACTTGGATCCTTTGCATAGTGTGAAATCCTCCCTGCACGTTCCCCCTGCGATTGCACAGGCCGGCCCTGCCGAGTGAGCTGTACAATAACGCTCAGAAAAACTTTTCGAAGCCCTTATGCCACCTGGAACACGCACCCTGCAAGGGCAAAGTTGGTCTCTTGCAGAACTCGGCGTGTGCGTGGCTGGAGAGCTGGTGTTCAGTCAGGCGCTGGAACCAGCCCCGCGTCCATGCCCTGCTTGAGCTCTGCCAAGTGTGTAGCTACAAGTCTGGGCAGGCTTTTATATTGAGGTCTCTGAAAATATGGTCAGGGAAACAGTCTGAATTGATGCCAGCTGGACTGAACTCGTGGTTATGTTGCTTTCCACCAGCTGAAGGTCTGGCCCCAGTTGCTCACCATCTGAGCAGTTCTTAAGAGTTACTGGTGCTACATTCTTTGTACCCTCTTTTTCAAACAGAGGGCTTGTATCTCATGTAATAGTGTCTGCACATATGGAACGTTTTGGAGGTGCTGGCTGTGGTATTTGCAGCCCAGCCGCACTGGTGCACTGAGTGCTTTCATGACAACGCTCGCAATATGGAAGAAATTTTCTTTTCACCTAGGGGCACTTCTGAAAATCAGCAAGGGATTTAATTCACTTTGATTCTCTCCCGCTTCCTATTGTATACTTCTCTTTGCGAGACTCTGAAAGCAGTCGGCTCGGTGCGTGAGATCAGTTCTCATCCCGGGGGAATGGAGGGAGCGGGAGGTTGGAGTTTTCCTCTAAGTCTCTCTCCTCTGTGACAATTGGCAGAACTGCAGAGCCCAGCACAGTCCGCGTGGTTTGTCTGTTAGCATTTATTTCATTTTAAAGCCTCCGTGCGTTGTCTAGACATTTGGGAGTACACAATGTGACTGTGGGATCTTTGCCAATATTTTCTGCTCAAGCTGGATCCTTGTTATTGCATCTGGTTTTCAGCATTTTAAGGTCCATGGCTTGGGTTTGTGCGTATGTATTATTTAGGTAACTACGTTTATGCTCTAAGCCATAAAGTGTCCCTGAGCTTTAAATATTCTTTTTTGTCTTCTGCAATGTTATTTCTCGTTACAGGGGTGTATTTATATTTAACTTTGCCTTGTTCTAAAGCTAAGTTCCCGTATTTCATACTAGTCTGGTGGAGCTTACATCTCCTGCATCATGCAGCTGCACAGCAGTGGTTACTGTGTGTTGGATTTGCCCCCTGCTTCAATCCAGCGCGACCTTCATGCACAGACAAATTCTCCTCCGGGCACAGCCCAGCTTTCTCAGTTTTCAACACGTCACTGAGAAGGTCCTGTTGGCTCTTAGCGCGGGCTGGTTATGTTCCGGTGGGTTTGTTTATTCCTAATGGAAAGCTTTTGTCACAGCAGGCTGTGAATGGGCAGTGTATAGGCAGACGTAGGGTGTCCGTCCATCCATGACGTGTTTTAAGGCCCCTGCAGGCTGGGGTGACGGGGGAACGATTGTTTGCTTGGGATAAGTGGCCATTTCACAGCCCTGTCTGTGAAGGAGCCATTGCGGTAACACACGTTCTGCAGCGTACGAGCGGTTTATAGCCACCCCTCGCCAGGGACCGTCCCTCGTGCACCAGAGCTCGCACACCACATCCCACCCGCAACTGGAACCCGGTGGCTGCTGCCCCAGCTCTGGAGCCGTCAGACGTGCGTGGGGCTCCGAGCACCACAGGCAGGACACAGGCGCCATCTGAGCCTGAAACTGTGGGTCAGGGAGTACCAGTGACCTGTGAAGCTGTAAAAATTGGCCCATCCCTTTCAGGAAGCTACTTAAAATCTACTTTCAATCACAACAGCTGCGGAAAGCTTGCACAGCAGCTGCGGGGATGGACGGGATGGCTGGTCTGAGAAGTTCAGTGTTCCGCTGCCTTAGACTGTTACTACCTAGTTATTTTATTCTGTTTCCTTTCAGCCTAGTTTATAATATTACAACACATCTCTGACACCTCAGGAGAAGGGAGAATATTACAACACAGACGATTCTGTCTAGGTGTTCATTTTTTGTTTGAACGAAACATGTTTGTGTTTGGTTTGTATTGCAGTGGGAAGTGGCAAGACAGGGGGGCCTTGGGGTTTGACAACTTTTTTCCTTCTCGTGTTTATTCTCCATGGGAAGTTAAAACGTGTGTTTGGGGTGAGAAAAGCTGGGTTCGCAGGTGGGTGCAGCTGAACCTGTCACACCAGGGCTCGGTGTGCCTGTCCCAGCCCAGGTGTGTCCCATGGCACCGGCACTGCCCAGGCACCGCGACCCAGCCCTCGGCACACCCGCAGACCCCTCAGCCCCTGCACACAGAGGCTCATAAGCGTATTACAGCCTGTAAATTGTGATTAGTTTCGTATTTTTGAACTTAGCATGTCTTTTTCCGTGTGTTTCTTCTTCTTAGATGTCGATGAATGTGCGATAGGAACCCATAACTGCTCAGCTGCAGAGACTTGCTACAACATCCAGGGCAGCTTCCGCTGCCTGTCCTTCGAGTGCCCTTCCAACTACAGAAAAGTGTCCGACATGTGAGTATCACCATCACAACAAGGCCAGCAGCCCCGTAGTGCAATAGTTTGTGGGCGAGTAAGTGCCCAGAACTCTGAGAAGATGCTTTGGTACCTGGAGCACACAGTCTTACCCCATAGAGAAGAGTTTCTGTCCGGTTTTGCCTCTTCTTCTTCCCAGCCCTCGAGCCCCCATGTGCCCTCCGACTGCTGCTGTAATAGCAGCCATCAGAGCTTGCAGCTCGTCTTGCCACAGCTATAACAGGGCTCTGTTTATAATTAAATTTAAGAAAAAAATAACATCTACGCTGCTTATGTCGTTGCAATGGCTGCCAGGCTGCTCAGTGCGCCACTTTTACAGCGGTGTTGAGGCTCCCTGTTTAATATTCAGGTTGCAGCTCCTCAGAGAGTGTTGAAACATCAAAGGGGAGCAGGATAAGGAGCCTGCCAGGCTGCAGGGGGCTGGGAAAGGCACATCCCGCAGCAGCTGGGGCTCGGGAGCCCCAAAATCTCCCTGCCCGTTTCTGCCTCAGTGGCTACCGGGGCTTTGGAAGCTGTGTTCTGTTCCTTACGGCTTAAAACATACTTTTCCTGCCTTATAGAACTGAGCAGCTTTGCAAGTTGAGGAGCTTGTTTCCCATTCCCATGTTTTAGCTACCTTTTTCAGCATTTTCATTCTTATTTTCTTGGAGCGCTGTCAGTGATGAATCGCAGACGCCTGTTGCACGCTCTGTGCTTCCCCACACAGCTCCCCATGTCCGTGGTCTTTTTCTTACACTGTTGTACTCTGACACTTATATCATTTACCAATGGGCCCTGTAAAAGCAGAACAAGCAGCTGATTATTACGCAGCTGAAATTTGGGATGCCTGTTTGTCTAATACTTTTGCAATTCTCTGAAATACATACATTTTTAGCTGGACATGGGCACTGAATGTGCTTCATTTCTTATCTCTTAGGCGGTGTGAACGAATCAGTTGTTTTAATTATCTGGACTGCCAAAACACCCCGGTGCGCATTACCTATTACCAGCTGAACTTCCAAACCAATATCGTGGTCCCAGCTCATATTTTCCGTATTGGACCGTCGCCTGCCTACGCTGGAGACAACATCATCCTCACCATCAACAAGGGGAACGAGGAAAACTACTTCAGCACACGAAGGCTGAACTCATACACGGGCATCGTCTATCTCCAGCGGCAAGTCAAAGAGCCTAAAGACTTTTTGTTAGATGTTGAAATGAAACTGTGGCGTCAGGGAACGTACACTACTTTCCTTGCCAAAATTTACATTTTCATCACAGCTCATGCGTACTGAAGCGTGTATTGACGTTGGATTTTATTGGTGCTATGCTCTTTAACTGTTCTACCAAAGCTTAATACTGTTGAACTGGCATTTAATGTATCTAGCCTTTATATTATTTTTCTATCATTGCTTTAAACTTTTTTATTGGTTGTGTAAATTAAGTTAATTTTAATCTTTTTGGTTTGTTTTGTTTTCTTATGTAATTCTGTACATCGTCATTTGACAATGAGCGTAGGAAGGGTTAGAAAGACAGTACATACATTGTGTTAAATGCTGGAACCTTTTCTTAGAAACTATTTTTAGGTTTAGTCACATCTGCACTAGAGAGGAAAGAGATGTTCACTTGGGAGTATTGGGTTTTGCCACTAAGGGAAAAAAAACCCTTGAGCAGTTTCTCTTTATGACACAAACTTCTGGTCTGGCTCAGCCCCGGGCCCCACTGAGGTTCCTCTGTGTTGAGACGTGGCGGTGATGGCCACGCATGGACACTGGCAGTTGGCTCACCTCATCGTACCGGGTTCTTTTCCTCCTGCCAACTTTCATGATATGTTGCCTAAAATATATATATGTATAAATAAAACTCCACCAGTGAAAAAGCCTACGAATGAGTCTTGCTTTAGAAGGACTACACACGTGGTAAATATTTGCAAGACCAAGGCCTTGAGGAACGTCATGCTTTGGGGTAAAAGCTCGCGTTGCCGTTTTTAGTAATTGTCCTTATGGGTGCTGGGATTCCCCTCTATACGGACTCATGCTATTTAGGTAACTATAAGTGTAGATTAGATGCGTTATAACTCTTAAAAGAATGTCCAAGAGGAAACATGGAAATAATGAACTAATCAATTACTTCCCTTTATTTTAAAGCGTGGGTTTGCCACTGAGGAACCACTTGCAGCTTTAAATAAACGAAAAGGGGAGTTGCTTCTCTTCTTCAGGAAAATGACTTCAGTTGTGTTACTAAATGACGCAGAGGAAAATGCTCATTAAATTGGCGGTTTGTATTATGCCATTTAGAAAATAGCACAACCTTTTGAGCTGGATTTCCTCTCGTTCTACAGGAAACTGGATGTGGTCCAAAGCTGAAGGCCAGATGTGGTAAAGCGTGGTATAATCGAAGTATTTGTTAGGATTTAGAAATGAATATCAGAACTTCTTTATGGCTGTTTTCTTTGGGTTTGATTTTTTTTTCTTCCCCCAAAACGCAAAAAGGCTCCAATGTTGAAATTTTCTGGGCTTCCTTTGTCCAGTTATAACTATTCCGCAAAATGTTTTAAAGGAAAAACATAGCTACAGTACCACACTGCAGTTTAATAATCTGTTCTTTTCTACAGTCAATCTTGTTTTGTCCAGTGTGTACACAAAAAAAAAGGAGAAATCCAATCTTATGTCTTGTTATGCTATAATCAACAATTTTATTATATTGTAAAAGATTTGTTTGAACTGCATCTTAAAATCATGTAAACACCACATGGTGAGAGGGGGAATGTACTGTATTCACTATATCCCAAGGCCAATTTCTACCACTTCAAGAAATTTTTAAAATTTGGATTCTCTTATTGATAATAAAGTGCAAATCTTTCTTTGTCTAACGTCACAAAGACCCATTACCGACGAAAAATTATCGCTGTTCCCCAGCTGTAAAGTATGGGATATCCGAGTTTGCATACAACAAGCTTTGGTTTGGTTTGGTTTGTTTTTTTCTATAAAAATAATTTTGTAAAGGTGGTATTCATCCATCTTTTGTTCTCCATAGTGAACAGTTTCATAAGCGTTTAGCATGGAGGTGCCAGCGGAGAGACCCACGTTGCTGTGATTTGTCATTCCAGATGCCGTGGATCTCGCAGCCCCAGGCCCGCAGGACCGAGAGGCGGCAACGAGCAGGAGCTTCCAGGTTCGTTCTGCATCCTCTGTGCAAAGCGGCGATACGAGAGTCACCCAGAGTTCTCCATCAGCACCCGGACTTGATTGAGCGTGAATGATATTCAAGCCTCCACAGTCTCTCTTGTCAGAGCACAATTGGACAGGCCATTTGTTACCTGGAGACCTTTCGCTGACTAAAACCAGCCGTAGTCAATCATATTAAGGATCTGGCAGTTTGTAACACCGACTTTTCATTTTCTAGACAGGTAATTGATGAAGAAAGTTTGAGGAAAGGCTTTGCATACTATTATAAGTAAAATGCTGTGTTATGAAAAAACAAGTCTTCATCAGCACTGTGTCCGACAGGCATTCAAAAAGGGTTAGGAACAGTCGCTCAGTCAGAGCAAAGGAAAGGCTTACGGGAGATAATTTCACATTCCTCTGTTCCCAAAACAACCAGAGGAATCTTTTACCTCTCACCAATCTGCCACTGTTGGTTTCAGTGGACAGCTGGCGCTGCAGCCTCTGTTTTGTCTTGGAACAGCACCCGTGATTGAACCTGGGCTGGTGAGGACGTGCTCTCACTGGCTCGCAGTGCCTTTGGACTGAGTTTCAGTCTCCTTCAACCGGTCTGGCTCCTGGCAGCGCCAGTTCCCATCACCAGTAACGCTCCTCCTGCTTTATGTGGCCAGGCGACCCGGACACAGGGTGAGAGCGTGTGTGTCCACATGCACCGAGAGGTCTCGCTGAACGGAGTTCACGCCTGGACCGTATCTCTGTGGCCTCTTACGCTTTCTTAAAACAGCAACAGCTTTCCTGAATTCTCTCTTGAACAGCCATATTTTTCCTCCCTTCCTTCCCTTCCTTCCCTTCCTTCCCTTCCTTCATTTCTAACAAGTGAGTTAAGTAGCTTTTTATTTATTCCCTCAGCTTCTTTGTGCCCCCTCCACCTTGCCTGCTGGACGTGAAGTAAGAACTACCCGAGAACTATGCAAGCTGATAAATTCACGAGGAAGACAACAGCTCGAAACCTAATAAAGAATTATAGCAGACTTGGGGCATATGATTATGTATGTGTAAATCATGAGTTTATTAGTATGCCCAAAATTGGAAATGGCCTTTATGTGACCTGTCTGAACAGTCCATGTTCTGCTTAGATTTGTGGGGACTTACTCCTGCCTCTATGAACTTTGACCTTGTTGTACTTGGCTGTTTTATTCCTCGGGAGATCTGGTGATCCCAGAGACTGAGGAAGATCAAATGTATCATTGGAAGGAAGAAGAAATGAAAAATCTGTGTGTTTGCTGGAAATTTGAGTGGGTCTGTTACAGAATGAAACATCAGGTTTTCTTTTGACTGGAATTTACGTAACATGTAGTTCAATTAGCAGTAGATGAGCGACAGAGATGTTTTTACCTAATATTTTTAATTGTATCTATTCTGCACCAGGGATGAAGTATTTTCCGATCTCTTAGCGTGTCAATAATACCTGTATGTGGATCACCGCGGTGCTGGCTGGTGTGTGCCGGCGATCGGTGATCCTGCTGTAGAGAGGAGGCACCGGGTGCTCAGCGCGGGCCTTGCTGCTCCTCACACTGGGACCCCAGCAGGGCCCACCCATCGCAGCAGAGCGAGCTGGTAACCACAACGGGCCAGAATTCTTCTGTTTGAGGGTCGTAAAACACTGGCCAGGTTGGGCAGAGAGGTGGTGGCGGAACCATCCCTGGAGACATCCCAGGCCAGGCTGGACGGGGCTCTGAGCAACCTGAGCTGGTGAAGATGTCCCTGTCATGGCAGGGGGGGCACTGGGGGGGATGTGAAGGTCCCTTTAACCCAAACTGTTCTGCGATTCTATTAGCTCCAAGATCCCACAAACAGAATTTCGTTCACTTTTATTTTTCTTCTCCTTTATATCAGTTGTTCCTCAGTCCAGTGATTTAGGAGAGAAGCAGCTTTCAGCTTTTCAGGATTTTGTGGTCTGGATTATCCTTTGAGGTTCCAGGTGTAGCAAGGACGTGCTGCAATAACAGCTTTACCACCAGGGCACGAACCAGCCTCTGCTGTGAAGGCCTCGTTGAGCACAGCTGTGTCACACAGGTGGTGGTGGTGGTGGTTCAGAATCTCTGGTGGGGTTTGCAGGAGGAGCCCAGGAGAGCACTCAGCTCCTGGGGTGGGCAGTTGTTGTCCCTGTGCTCTCTTCTCTCGGTTCCTGGGTGTCTCTGGGTGCTGCTGAGGGACCCATTCCCCCTGTACCAGCTGTGGTCCGCGTGTCCTTGCACCTTTGTGACCCGCCAGCCCTGGCCTGCGGTGCTCTGGGCAACACTGCTCGTCACAGCTCGGCCAGGAGCGCTGAAAACTGCGTGCACGAGATGGAAAGCAAAGGTAAAGAATGATAAACAAAAATTAAGATTTTTTCAGTTTTCTGGTGCTCTGGTAGGTGGTTCTGGTGCTGAATTTGGGGTTTTGTGTGGTCCTGGGGTACAGTATTAAGCATGTGGTTAAAATGGGTGTCCTTTGTGGGAAGGGAAGTTTGGTACTTCCCTCAGAGCTTTGCAGGGTGAGGAGTTGCGTTCATTTGGTTTAGCGGTTACAGAGACTCTGCTGAATATTCTTTGTCTCCCCCCTGTTCTCTGTAGCTCATGTGAGAGGCCCTGGCTGTTCTTCCTCATTCATTTTTCTTTTATTTTTTTCTTCATCTTTTCATTGCTCCCCACGTGCGAGGAGGAAGAGAAAGTTCCAGCTGGGGGGGGATTAGCATTCTTGAGTAAAAATAGATTTTGAGGTTAAATAGAGAGTATCTTCCCACTTTCAGTGTTCTCTGCATCACAGACGCGTTCATTTTGAAGTGGCTATGGAAAACCAGGATTTAATTATATCCACTTCCAGTGGTGTGAAACTGAAGTCACAAACTCCATCCTTTTGTCTTCTAAAACACAACTCTTGATCCTGCGTGTTCTCTACAAATAGCGGCCCATGTGTAGGGCTGCTCCAGGGCTCTGGAGCTCTTTAGAGAAGCTTCGGGCTTCCAGGGCTCCCGCCTGGTGTCCTCTGGCACGAGCTGCTGGGGGCTGGTCCTGAGGGTCTTCTCACTACTGCTGGCAGTGTGGGAATGGGAATATCTCAAGTTGGAAGGGACCCAAGTCCCGAAAAAGAGCCTCTTCTTCCAGCTGCACCCCACCAGTTGCCTCGGCCCAGGGGGCTTTCGGGGAAGGAGGTGACATTGGCTTCCCACGAGCTGAGGTTCTCATCGCAGTGGGGTTCTGCCATCTGCTATGGATTTTCTTCTTTTAGCTGGAGTTGGAGAGGACGAGGATGCCGCTGCGGTGCCCTCCGTGCTGTGAAGGGAGAGGATCCTTTGTGTGTTAGAGAGTCTTGTGTGTGGTGGCCAAGAACTGTGCTGACTGCGTAAATTAACAGCAGGATGTTTTAATTGCTCGGAGCTGGGCTGGTGCTGGTGGGCTGGAAGAGCTGAACCGGTGACGCGGGGCTTGGGGGGCTGCTGTGGCACAAAAGGTGACGAGGGAGGCCTGGTGTGACAGACCCGGCCCAAGGGGAAAGTCACCCCGGTTCATGCTGAGTGAAGAACTGGTCTCAGCGGGGACACGTGCACTTAGAGGTGACCCGGGGTGAGGTTGATCAGCACGGAGTGTGTGAGGAGGCAGATAGAGATTGCTTCTGTCCAGGGTTTGTTTCAGTGATAATGGTCTGCAACCGAAGCATTAAATCAAATCTCACAGAGAAAGACCAAGTTTCTGAACAGAAACACTGATTACGGAAAGGTCCGTTGAAGGAATCTGTGTTTCACAAATTGTTCCCAATAGAACAAGTGATGAATGCCATCCTTGGGGGGGACGTGGGAGGGGGAGGTGTAAAATCTAATTGTGTTTTGGAATAACAGCGAAACGTGCGGAGTACTAAACTCTCGTCGGCGCCGTGAATTTCTAGAAAGTAATTATAAAACGTATTAGTAACAATAGCTGCTCCAATTTAAGGAAAATCCATCCAAACCCCCAGCCGTCTGTGCGGGGGGGTCTGGCGGCTCCATGGGCTGCGCTCCGCAGAGGGGCTGCACTCGCCGCGGTTGCAGAGTTGCTGGTTGAAGCCCGATGCACCATAGGAGAGGGCAGATCCTCCTGGCATTGATGGCCAGGAGAAAAAAATATGCGCGGAATACTTTTGGTACGGGGGAAAAAGGCTGATAACCGGTGCTGCAGCCACTGAAATGTAAAATGATCATTTTCTTCTCTTACGGACGTTCTTCACAATAGTTTTATAAAAGAGTAATCCCAGTTAATCTCGGCTTTTGCAAAGGTCTGTCACGGTTAATCCTCTTATCTTTCAGTTGCACCTTGGAGAAATAGCTTTCACATTGACCAGGAATATCTCAGTTTCGGGTTCACTAACGTAGAAGTGCAGTTCTGGAGTAACAATACAATATAGAGTTGCTGCTGTGAGCAGGGGCAGGACTGCGCCTAACCATCAATGTAAGCACCAGCTACATGTCATAATAACTGAACTCTACATTGTAGGTATTTGTGTATCTTAGACTTGAGGTAAGTGTGTGATATTCTACCAATATATTGTAATGTTTAACTCGGTGTAAATGGACATGAAGCTGCTGTGGAGTTGATGAGAGGAAAAGACAGTCCTGTAACGAGTCGTGTTTGTCAATGTAGTTGAGAGGGCACAAGTGTGGAGTTTAGTCACAAAGTTTAGGGATCCCCAAAGCCAGTAGAAGACTTGCTGCATTTACAGGCCAGGGGAGGCTGTAACAGGAGATACAGACATTCACAAACTTTGTCAGAGCAGACAGCGCTGCTTCCAACGCACTCCCCGTTTCTAGAAAAGTAGCGGTCACTGGTGCAAGTAATCCCATTAACTGGGCAGGCTTGGGTGCTCGACTGGGCTTTGGAAGAGCTGGAACCTGTTCTGGGCTCTGTCCAAAGGACAACCGGGCACTAAGCAGCGGTGACACACGTGGGTACAACCGCGACGCGTCCTTGCATCCAGTACGAGAGCTGTAAAACAAACCCTCTGCCTCACCCTGTGAGAATAGTGTCAGTGTGGTGCTTTGTGGTTGTGTATCTACTGTTAACACGCTAGGGGCTGGAATTAAATCCTACGGACTGTTCTCTGTCACCTGCAGTTCTCCTGTACCTGACACCAGAGATAATAACACCCAAACGGGGTGGTGGGTGTTCCCAGTGTTCCCATCGCTACATGGCACGTTGTGCAGGTCACCTGTGTCACTCGGGTAGAGCCACGTCCTTTGCTGTGTGGTGCAGGGTTGAGTTTTACAGGTATCATTTACCCGCTCAGGACTGCGAGAGCCCCCATCAGCCCCACGTCACAACCCTCCCGTCCCTTGAAATCTCTGGACTCAAGAGTATTCGCCAACTTTGGTACCTTCAACAACCTTCATCTCTTCCTTTCATGGATTCCACTTGCAGCCTCTCCGCTGTCCTTGCCTCCTGTAGGTTGTTTTGCTTTTACCCCGTTGCCAGGAGGTTTTTGTTTCATCGCTTCTCTCCCTTTTAAAAGGGCACAGGGCAAAAAGAGAAACATCCAGAAATCCATCAACCCTTTCTCGTGGATGGCTTAGGGACGGCACGGGTGTCAGCAGCTCGCTGATCCGCTGGCAGCACCGCCGAGCTGCCAGGCCAGGACCCCAACAATAATATTATTATAAATTACACTCCGGCTTTAAACTGTGCGGTGTTGCAGGTTTGGAAGGCAGCTGTTCCGTGCACTCCTGGGACTTCACGGAGTGCAATGTTGAACGAGCGCCCTGGGAAATCGCTAATAAAAGAGGATTTATATTTTCCCAAATTCCGCTGGATTTTGTTTTGCCTTTTTTTTTTNTTCCGTTCTTTCTTGGTGTGCTTTTGTAGAAGAAACCAAATGTAGAGTTTAACTTTTAAATATTTGTTCCCACATGTTCCTCATGTAAATTTGGAGAGAGTACTGGATTTTTCAGTTCCTCTCCTTAAGCATCATCCTCACCATGGGCCAAGGTCAGGACCAGCTTGGGCAGAGCTGGTGTTTCCACGGCTGCGTCCGGCCCAACCTGCAGCTGATGGGCAAGTAGTCCAGCAGGTTTGGAGCCTGTTGTGACCATACACCCACTTCTTTGTTGTTTTTTTTTATCCTGTTTGGGTTTTTTTGGTTGGTTGGTCCTGGTTTTGTACGGTTTTATGATGATTTTTTTAAGCGGTGGTGTAGCTGAGTCTCTAGAGCAGTGGGGACGCTCGTGGCAAGTAGCAGCACAGTAATAGTTGGTTCATAAGCTGGTTACAAAAACTAAAGGAATGGAGGGAGATTTCCTTTTATTTTTTCCACATGCTGCCACTGGAAGACTTCGAAGAACAGAGTCCAAGACCTGTTGTCACCTGCAGTCACTGTTTTCCCAGACCTGCCTGTTGGCAATGGTTCATTCCCCCCCAATTACAATAACTAGATTATTTTCTAGATCGCTCTATTCCCCTCTCCACACAAAACGAGCCATTTTCAAATGCAAATCAAGGTCTTTTATTATCTCCATTCTACACTACAGCTTCCTCTTCAGAATCAATAATGTAGAGATTTGCAGGCAGGCTCATTTTCTTTCAACACTGATCTAATTAGTTAATAAAATAATAGTTTCGGGTCATGCCTTCCCCCCCCTCATTTCTCAGCCACTGAGGAAATATTTCCTCCGTTCTCACAGAAAGCAATGCATTTACTCTTGCCACAACAGCTCAAAGGTACCAAGAATGTATTTTCCTGAAGCTGGTAATTGCTTTTCTTGGCCGTTAGTTGATCAAAGTGGAGGAAATGGAGTGGGGGCAGTCAGGCTAAATAATAGATGTTTGGAGCAGAACCAGGGCCGGAGCTTTCTTGGGGTTTGTGTTTTGTTTGCAAAGTGCTAAATGATCCATCCTCTGCACACGGGCGTCTTGCTGGTGGTTACACCTGTAGTAACTGTGGAGGTGCGAGGGTGCAGGACAAGCACGGCGCTGCTCCGAACCCTCGGCCCCGCTGCCATCCGAAGGGGCGCGAGGCTTTAACGCAGCTTCGTTTTGCAAGCAATATCAAGTGCTTTTTTTCCAACTAGGAAACGCTTTTTGTACCCGTCCTGCAAACTACACGGGCTGTAATGAAAAACTGGGGAGCAGGGGGTTCTGGTGGTGGTGGTTTCGTTGGGTTTTGTGTACTTTTTTTTTTTGTTTGGTTTGGGGTTTTGTTTGCATTCTTTTTTTAAAAAATGGTAAAACTTATGGTGATTCTTCTGTGTTTCTGGCACTGTTCTTGTTCAAAAAGCTTATACGGAATGTGAAACTGAAACTTTGTATTGGCACAAACATTTCAAGGTCTTTCATCAGATCTGTTATGCTTCCTGTCACTGTATTTCATCATCGCTGCTCTGTAATGAGATTTTGCTGGTACTGGCTAGACAGCCAGTCCTGAGTTCACTCTGCTGCTTCATTTGAGGCTTTTTCTGGGTTTTTCCGCCTCCGTTCTGTGTCCGGCTCTGTGAGTTTTGGCAGGCTTGCTTGGCTCCAGGAGTGCCGAGACAAACCAGTTTCTGGATTTCTCCTGATCTGGACCAAGTGCCCTTATCGCTGTTGCCAAGAATGTCCTGGTGGGGTGGCGAAGGTCCAGGAGCTGCCGTGGTCCCCGGAGCTCGCGGGGCAGGTTTGGGGTGACAGGTCCGGGGGTGCAGCCTCGCACTGAGGGCAGCGATAACCCCTGTGCCGCGCTGTTCGCTTCCGTGCCGTTTCCTGTGAAAATCTTGTTTATGAAACGACACCTTTGGTAATCCTCGCATTTTAATATGATGCTGAGATGGAAGATGGCTTTCTACCTCAAACGAAGCTTGGCTTTTTTTGGTAGAAGCCTCCCTGTATACCTGAGTGGCATTTTAACCATCTCAAGACCCGTAACACATGTGAAGACTCCCAGAAACGTGGGAGATGCTCTGATTTGCTCTTTATTTCTTGGGGAAGTGTTCTGGAATAGACTAAAAGAGGATTTTGTAGGCCTCCTGGGGATATTACTACTGTCCTTCAATCCTGTCCTGAAGGGCCATCTTAGAAACAATGTGAAACTATTTGACCCAGAACAAAAGGGAAAAAAAGTGTCTACTGATTGGAAGAGAAGGCGCTAAAGTGGTCTTAATGGTTTGAGGTGGCACGATGAGGGTATGAAGGTGTTTAAAAGGTGTTTAGATGAGGTTCTTGGGGACATGGTTTAGTGCTAGAGTTGGTTATGGGTGGATTCAATGATCCTGAGGGTCTCTTCCGACCGAAACGATTCTACAATTCTGTAATGTTTTGGTTTGAGTACGGAGGAAGTTAACTTGGTGACTTGACTCCATGTCAGTTGGGATAATTATAACTCTCTCTACCTGCCCTGCCCCACACTTGGGGTTGGCTCCTGTGTTTTTTGGGGTGTCCACTTCAATAGTGCTGAAGGCAACAAACTCGTGGCAGGGATGAGATCAGTGCAGTGTTTCTGCTTCAAAAAGAGGAAAAGCAAGACTACCTGGGAATAGGTTGGGTCTCTGAGCACTCTTGATCCTGGCTTTCCTTGTGCATAGGGGAATGGCAGAGGAAGAAGAATCGCTCTCTGCGATGGCCGATCTGAATATTATCAGTTTGCCAGAAAGGATCATTGTAAAGGAGTTACCCATGAAAAAAACGCCATTTCCACAAAATTAGGACTTTTAAGTGCAATGACTGAACTAGCTGCAGTTACCCAGCCACGCTGTCAGCTAATGACCAGCTAGCAGGCACAATAACTGTTTAAAACTGGCCTTAACAGTGTAAAATTTTAAGGAGCCTAAACCAACAAACTGGATGGTTCATAACCTACTTTTAATTAGTACCAGTCGGGGAGGTAGCACAGCTCTGGGCATTTCCATTCCTCGTGCCATGCCCACGTGTTCTCAGACACAGAGGACAAAGGCGCATCAGCAAAGCCCCGCACTGACGGGCTGAGCCGCTCGCCTCGCCGCCAACACCGGCTCCGTGCGCGGTGGTGAACACATCGGGGACAGACAGACTTTCGGAGGCTTTCCACTGGGAAAAGCTGGAAAGCACCGTTCTAGGCCATCGCTGCCAGGATTTACGTCCGTCAGACCGCAAGTGCGGAGGTTCACCGCGGTTTGCTGCATGCAGTGAAGTTCTGGGTTCTTGGCAAGGTGGATCTATAGACGTGTGTGAAGTCATCGCAGTGTGGCATGTGGCGGGCTTAAAAAGTGGAGCGAACTCCCCCTTGCTGAAAGCTGGCAGGAGCAGATGGGAGGAATATTTTTATTACACAACTGCAGCGCTTTGATGGCGGAACTAGCTGGCTTCACCGGTTTGTAACAGGCTGACGTCATGCTGCAGAAAGGAGCCAGGAGAGTGGGTGGATTTCTCGCTGGCGCTCCCGAGTGTGCGAGCGTGGCTGGTGTTTGCGATGGGAGAGCACGGCGCGGGTGGCTGCTGAAGGGCGGGCTGTCCCAGGCAGTGGCCCTGGCCAGCAGACGGCGTCTGTCCTGTCTGTCTGTCCCGTTTGCATCCGGTGGAACGATGGGCATCTCTCATGGCATCGCTGCCTTTGTCTGTGACCTTGTCCCCTGTGGTGGCACCGCCCGTGTGCTGTGGAGGCCAGGCCAGAACATGGAACTGAGTTCTTGGGCCCTGTTTTCATTGGTGCCGAGGCCCCCGCGCACCCACCTCAGTGCCATGTGAATGAATTGCAGTGGGTGTAAATTGTACCTACATTTACTGTAAGACCATCTTCCCTGGTGGAACGATGCAAAAGGGTTGAGTGTGAAAGGTGCCTCGCTGGCCCAAGTCTCTACGACTACCTGAAAGGAGGTTGTAGCATGGAGGGTCTTGGGCTCTTTTCCTAAGCGGCAAGTGATGAGATGAGAGGGGAAGTGGCCTCAAGTTGCACCAGGGGAGGTTTAGGTTGGATATAAGGAAAAATGTCTTCTCTGAAAGCATTGTCAGGCATTGGAACAGGCTGCCCAGGGAAGCGATTGGGTCAGCATCCCTGGAGATACTCAAAACACATGTAGATGTGGTACCTAGGGACCTGGTTTAGTGGTGGAGTTGGCAGTGCTACGTCAATGGTTGGACTCGGTGATCTTAAGGACCTTTTCCAACTTAAATGTTTCTATGTTTCTAGCCATGGTAAAAGGCTTTGTTTGGCTTTGGCCCTTCATGGGGATGCTCTGGCCAAAGGAGAAGTCCAGTTGTGGGCACCTCCTTGGGAAGAGACCAAGGTTTAACTCCCTGTGCTGCTCTGGACTTGATGTGACTGGGCAAATCAGCTAAACTCCTCTGCCTTGCTGTCCTCTCCAGAAGAGAAATATCCTGTTCTCTAACCCACACTGCACAGACACTAAAGACTGTCTTTTTATTGGAACTGGGGGGAAAAAAAAAAAAAAAGTAATGCCACCTAACCTCTCAAATATAAGTTTAGAGTATTTCCCATTTGCTTTAGTTTTTCTTATCTCTTTTGAGAAGAGCTGAAACTAATTTTGCTACACCCTCCAGCTCTGAACTTTTTCTTTTTCCTAGTAAAATATTTTTCTTAAGGATTATAGACTGATTTTACTGTACACGTTGCACTGAAACAACTAACATTTTCTTGTGCCTACTTTGAGAGCTGCGTCCTATAAATAGAATTTCATATGGCAAGCATGTAATACCCATAGTCTCTGGTCTATGCCACTGGTTCTAGGTGTGGAAATGAGGTCAATGTTCATCTAAAAGCCGTAATTTATTTTGAAACTTGTATTTACGCAAGTTGTCCGTGTTGCTGTGGGAGGGGTGAGGAGCAGTGATGGGGAACAGCTTCATCTCTGGGAACAGATGGGAGGCGCGAAGCAGAACATCTTCAAGAAGAACTGTAAATTGCTTAAAGTCTGCAGGCAGAGATAGTATCATTTCTGAGATATAATGATATACTTGGAAAAAACAAACAAGCTTTAGACCCTGCAAGCTGAAAAAGCGTTTTGAGCCCGAATCCTTCTATCGTTTTACCAGTTTACCCTTACGTGCAGTGAAGATGTTATGTCTTCCCTCAAACCTTGTCTTGATTATATCCCAAGACCTTCATGTCCAAAATTGCGCTTGTAGGATTTGACTTTCTGACTTGCTGTCCCGTGCTTGCTACTGATGTCTGCATTTACCCACCTGTGAGGCATGCTGTATGCCCTGACGCTCCCAGAGGATGGGAGACCAAGGGTTAATTGTGCTGTCCTTATTGTTCTTGCTGCTGAATGTTTATTTATCCATCAAGTCAGATTAAACAGCCATTTGTACTGGATCTTAATTTAGATTACGGATATCCTAAGTACTTGAGTAATAATGTCATTGTTTGTTATTAGGTTTTAAATAACAGGCATGACTAAATAAGAAAGACAATATAAATATAAATCTACTTAATTATCCGAACCTTAAGGCAATAAAACCAAATCCTGAAAAAAAAAAAAAAAAGGGGCATTTGAGTTACTAACATTGGAAAGACTTCAGAAAGAGTTTGTCTCTATTATTAAATGTAAGTGGGCCAAATCCTACAGCTCCTTAGTGCCGAGGAGAGGTTTGTCCACGGCTGATAACAGCTACACCATGATAAATGATGACAGAGGGTGGTGATAAATGCCGTGTGTTGCTGATTAGGACAGGCAGAGGTAGGAGTGTAAATTATGGATACTGATCCAATGATTTATTTGCAGAAGAATTGAAGAACATGCATCTAATGTAAGCTGTGTGTTGGCATGTTACTAAATAAGATTGTGCAAAAACTGAATCTTAAGAGTACAGTCAGGCTCGCTGAACACCTGGGACCCTGATGGAGCTCTTGGTTCAACCTTCCTCCCACTGCTTGGGTTTTGACTTTCCATCCTACCAAAGCTGTCGGTAGAACAGGCTTAGGGCTGCGCTGGTTAATGAGTTGCAAATGGACGAACTGGCGTCTTTATCATCATGCAGAATAATGGAATATATTTGAAGAACAAAATGCTCAGTTTTTTCCTTCATTGCTTTCCTGGTGGGTGACATGAGTCTCGTTAGAAGAGGGACTGGGATCTGGGATCGTTGCCCCTCTCCTCCCTCCGGTTTCTCCTGAATCCTGGGCTGTACCCTGATGCCTCCCTAGGAACCAAGGAATGCAGAAAGTGTCTGTATTTTCTTGGAGACAACGTTGGCAGTCTCCAGGTTTGGCACAACTCATCTTTCCAGTGACATACAGAATCTTTAGAAATAATTTGTGATAAAGTACAAACATAAATGCAAACAGTAAACACAGCTGTCTTCATGAGTTTCTGCAGCCCAGTGCTGCTGCTGTGGAGTTTGCTGCTCCCGGTTGGGTGCAACGCCCAGACTAACAAAGTTAGAGCAGACCCTGATCTCCCGGTGTAAGCTATGGAGTAGTGCAAGCTGAAACCAAGAATAAACTCCTATCTTATCAAGGGCAATTAGCAGCTTTCATGGAGGATTTCAAAACATATGGCCAAAAAAAAAAATGAAAGAATTGTCGCTTTTTTTCTTTCAAGAACAAAATTGCCTTTTCCTCCTCTTTTCTCTCATTTCAATGTTGTCCCTTAGCCCCATGGTTACTGTTAAGGCAGTAAGTTTAATTGCTCTTTCCATAAGGATTGTCAGGCTAGATAGGTTACAGGAGGTAATAAGATGCTTGCAAGGTTTGGGAGACCTGGGTTTAATTCTGTCTTGCAGAAGACATCCTGTGTAACCTCAGGCAACTCGCTTCTGGTTAGAGAATATTTTCAAGATAAATTATTTCTTTATTTTTTTCCTTCTCCTAAATTAGATAAAACATTCAGACTGAAAAGTGTTCATTGACTGTCAGGTCCATCAGCATCACTATTTCAGGCATACAGTGAAATACAATGATATTCTGTCTCGTGCGTTTGCTGTGAAAATATGTTCAGGCTGTGTATTAAGCTAGATAATTATATAACGATAATAGAGTCGAATCTTTTGTTATCCATCTTCTATAGAATAGAAGTGGAATTAATAGTAAGACGGAATAAAAGTTTATACAAAAATTAATTGATTGAAATGACAGCTTTAGGGATTCTCTAAGCTGGATAGGTTCCAAAACCTCACAGGAAAATGTTGACGCTTTCCAGTGTTTTGCATTACCTTCTCAAAAGTCACCTTTGTGTGAAGCACTAATGGGTAATAAAGTGGAAAGCTGACAAAAAGCCTTCTGTGTCTTCTGGGTTTCAGCAGTTTGAGCCGATTTTGTAGCAACTCGGAGCCTGGGCCGTGGTTCTGCGGACACAGGCAGTAATGGGGAAAGAAGAGTTGAATTGAGAAGAAATACTTTGTTTTCTTTAAGCTCTTGAAGGGGTGATGTGTGCAGCTCTGTCTGCTCTGTGTTCTCCAGGATAAAACTGGGTTACGGCAACTGGAAAGAAATGGCAGTGATATCCAGCAGAGGAGGGAAAGCAGACTGGGTGGGAAAAGATGACTCTGATCTTAGTTGTCAGAGACACCTAAAACCTATCATATAAAATAAATGCAACTTCTCCTAGGCTTTGAGCGTGTCAGCCTCTGCCAATATTCCTCAAAACATTTTACCATCCTAGGGACTTACCATCAACCAGTGTCAATTATGTGCTCTTTATACCGTAGATATGTGAAGGGAAAATAATGTTTTCTGCTCTGGTGGGTGGCAGGACAGTTTCTGAAGGTGCGTGGCTGTGAGGACAGGAGCGAGAGTTCTGCTGCGGGGCCGAACGGGGGCACCACCACATAGGGCTGAGAGAGCTGATTTGCAGTTATCTCACTCCTTTGCTAAGATTAACGTCTTGGAGACTTTCAGCAAAGTACCGGGAACCTCAGAGCAACGTCGAAGCTGCAGTTTGGCTGTTTCAGTCCTCATGGATTACAAAAGTGGCCTTCTACTTCAGCAAGTATTTTCGTATGGAATTAATTAGCAGTTCTCTTACCACAGTACTTTTGCAGCAACTGCATCCCACACCTCACACCTTCACCTCTTTTGGCTGTAGCCCTATCACTCAGGCTTGGAGTGTGCCAGTGCCAGCTACACTGTGCCCAAGTCACTCCTGAGGTAACCCACCATCTTAGCAGAGCTATACCCACAATGACCCCGCTGAATTATCTCACCGTGTGGCATAAATTGGTGCTAAACCAGACTCTGCAAACTGACAGTTGCACTAGCACTGAAGGTAGACTTTGTGTTTAGTGGGCAGTTAGTGCTGTTCCTGCTGCGCGATGGTGTGAGGAGGCAGCGCTGCAGCTGCCGCTCTGCCTTTGGTTTCACCAATCCCTCTGGCTCTGCACATGTGTTTGGTTTTACGAGGCAAAAGTGTGGCTAACGGTTGCTGCCTTCAGCTATGGTGTAAACTTACGTAATCAGCAGAGCCTGGCCGCGAAAGAAAGCGTGCCATTGCCACGCAGGTTATGGGATGTGCTGAGCCAATGTTGTTTTGTGACCCCAGGAGGCAGAAGTCACAGGATGCACAACAGGCAACAAATCGCTTTCAAAGACCATGGGCAGTGCAAATCGCTGCTTTTCGTGTAACTCTAGTGCTAGTGGTAGCCTCTCGTTTCTGTGTGTTTCCTTCATTCCCGAAGTTGTGCCTTTGGGACTTGTCCCTTCCCTGCGCCCGTGTCATGGGCTCGGAGGCAGGGCCAGTGGCTGCGGCCTGCGCAGGCCCAGCTGCTGCCTTCACAGCTGTATGGGAATGTTGCACAAGAATGGTGAGGAGTTTAGCTAAATGTAAATATGCTCAAAGTGACTTGCACCTGTCTGTAGGAAAAGCACATACATCACACTCATTGTNTAGAGAGCTAACCAAAATAAAACTCACTCTTTGCAATTGCATTCGTGGCCTCTGGCTCTTCTCGCGAAGTGCCTGCGTATGGGTACACAACAGCACCACAGCCAAACCACTTTGCGCTTTGCAGATAACATTATTCTGAGGGAAAATAACATCTAAGTACTATAGATAGGCCAGAATGAGAACAGTAGTGATAAAGGTTTTGTCATATGTGATAAGTTGTTGCAAGAACTGTTTCTGAGCTTCAGAGGATAAAGGCCCCTTTTTAAAGAGGAGCATCAGCTGATCTAAAACCAGATAAAATTCACAGCACTACGTTACATTCATCAGCAGACCTAGTCAGAAAGATGATGGGTGCCACCATCATGGCCAGGAACGCAAGGGCAACCAGTATCAAATACCACACCTCAAGGGCTTCTTTCAGACCTAAACAAATTTCCAGAAATTATCCAACCAGAGATTAATTTCTTTCATGATCCTGCTTTCCTGACCCAATGCAGTTACTCACAGGGCTTTCAAATCGGGGTACTTCAGATTTTGGGGCTCTGTATGGCATGCAACCCTTTCTTCAGCGTTACATGGGTATCTCTTTTCCATAAGCCTGGATGACCTCGGGAGGTGAAATCCAAACAAGAAACCAATTTGTTGGAATTCTTCCATCCAAACCGCTGTTCTAGAACTCATTTATTCATGTGAATAATCTAATTAATTAAAGTCAATGGAAATGTAGAATGAGATTTCAAGCAGAGGTAACTTTCAGCATCTTTAAGAATTGTGCAGCTTTGCAGTGCAACAAAAGGTGGGAGAGAGTAGGAACATGCTGGAAATGCTGTTGTGAGTAATGGTAATTGCGATGAATGTACTTCAGTTGCTATAAATATACAACTTACTTTAAAAGATCTGTGAGGGAAGGTAATAAACAGCCCATCTGATGAATTTTTTTTTTTTTTAACATCCCCCAGAGTGGTTTATTTGCAAAAGATTTGCTCATTGTGTTCCACTTGTATAAAAAATGTACTTAGGCAGGTTTCTGAGCTTCATGTGGGTTGTGCTGAGGGCCTGGTTTGGGGTTGGAGCTTTGGCAGGGGGCAGGAGTGTGTGTTTGGGGTTCTTTGGGTATTTTTGGTGTTTTTTGTCTGGTTGGTTGGGGTGTTTTTGTTTGTTTGTGTTTGTTTGTTTGGTTTTGTTTGGTTGGGGTTTTTTTTCCGATTTATTTGCCTTTTTTTTTCTGAACAGCTTCCTATGAAATGGTGTTGAAAGGACAAGCAATACAGACTTTCCCTTCCACAGCAGCAGGGAAACCAGCAGACCCCCTATTATCTCAGTATACTTAAACGTAGCACTAAGAACTGAATAAACCCTCTACATCAAGAAGATGGGCACATACGTAGTACCCTATGGTTTGGGAAAACAGAGAGACTATACTGTAAAATCATTTGGTATAGGCAGAAAGAGAAGACTTCTGTTCTTCTGTAGTTATCAATCTACACAGCCAGCTAGAAGGTTTTTTTTCTCTCTTCTGATTGCCTTCATATTTAAATTTAAATTAAAAAATGTGAACTGGCCAGAAGTTCTCCCTGTTAGCTTATGTACAATCTTTTACTATCAGCATCTAGCAGGGTGTCATATGGCAACGGTGCTCCCACCCTAAAGGAACTTGCTGGCTGAAAGATTTTAGAATGAAGCTTCTGTGATATATGGCTCATAAATCTGAGAAATTCAGAGTTCTGATTTACACTTTAATTAAAGTATGCATCATACTTATATTGAAATTCAAATGCTTAACTAATATAAAGGTCAATGGAATGCATAAGCTTCTCTGTTCCTACATTTTTAATTCCCACATTTTGGTTTGCTCAGGCAAATGTGCATATAGAGTGACGAAGAAACTTAATCCAACATTTTATAAAGAAAGCTATAGTGATGTGTCTTAATCTAAATTCAAATTACTTTCTTCTGGGGGAAAAAAAATTATAGCTGTCAAAAACATTGCTGCACTAACTATTAGTTTATCACTTTTGTTACATAATCTCTGGGGGAATTAGATTACAAAGCCTGTTTCTGGTTCTTCAGGCCTATACACCAAACAATAAAAGATGCCTTGATTCATAACCTGTTACACTTGATTAAAAAAAAATGGAGTCTAGAGATTTATAAATAACAGCGACATTGACATAGCTTCATTTGCAAAGAAATTACATCCATAGCTCAGCATTAATCTGTGCATGCTTATGAATGAGAACTTATAAATATTTTTTCCTAACATTTATAAATAAGATTTACAAGTGAGATACGATTTATCTTGGGGAGTTTATAATTTCAGTTATATACAATTAATACCAGTCATAATTTAAGACTTCTGCTTCATGAAAGGCTGTGCATATTGATTAGTTCTCTCTTATTTTTCGGTAAGACATTAGGAATATCATGCTTTTAATAGTTTTTTAAGTGCTGTAGGTTTTCATCATGTAGTAGCA
Organism: Pampusana beccarii; assembly: GCA_013399365.1. Taxonomy (NCBI): domain Eukaryota; kingdom Metazoa; phylum Chordata; class Aves; order Columbiformes; family Columbidae; genus Pampusana; species Pampusana beccarii. The sequence continues at coordinate 838,270 of VWYH01001506.1, forward strand.
AGCAATGGCACAGATCTGTTTTATATAGTAAAGATCATACTCAGGTCTTAAGCGGCAGAATATTGATGTGATAGGTAAAAGCTTTGTTAGTGAAGGTGAAAATACAATTTTATAACTGTAGATGTTGTCTACATCTACCTGTTTTCTCCTTTTGAGGCTGTTTTATACCCACTAAAGTGCCAGGCCAGTTTCCCGTTCCAACACCTTCGAGCTTGTGTCTACCTAAATCCTGAATTTGAAATAGGAGGAGGCATGTCTCTACAGGAACATGTAGAGCTGATGTTCAGCTGTCTCTGGGAAGACTGGACAATGTTATATGAGCATGAGGCTTGTGGTTTGCTTTGTTTGTTTTAAATGCACGATGTAGAAATGCAAATGCTCGCAGTGCCTGTGAGTGCCCCCAGACCAGCACCAGAGGACAAAGCTGTCCTCTAGGCCCAGAAAGCCTTCAGAACAAGGCAAGCACTAACAACCCAAGTTTTCCCAGTTTGACAATGTCCCTCAGTTCTCTCAATGTCAAATCATTCAATGCATTGCTAAAAATACTTTCCTTATGCACAAAGCCAGCCTACATGAAAGGCTGGCATTCTTTGAAGAGGAAAGCATAGTAGCTGTCTGAGCTGACTGACTACTCCGAAAAAACGTTCTGCAGATAGTTGTTCAACTTCTTCAATCAATTAGCTACGGCTGTGCTCATGCCCTCTTTGTATTTTCCCCTTGTAAGAACATATAGGCATCAGGGGTTTTTTTTTTGCTGTGGGTGTGCTTGCTGCAAGCTAATTTTAACTTGGAAGCATGAACATCAGCAAATGGTGGCTTTTAATTTTTCTTTTGAGGTCTGTTTTAATCAAGAATATAAAAAGTTATGCTTGTGTTGTTAGGGAAATAGAGCAACGTGTGTCTTGGGCGGAATTGAAGCTGCTGTTACATATTTGGTAGCTCATTAGTACAATAGTAAAACTTGGAAATTAATCATTCAAATGCTAGTTGCTGTCTCCCCATTTGTATAGTATTTGATTTGAGGCTAATAAAGGTGTGAATGAATCAGCATTTAACCTTTGGGAGCTTCCATTTACACTTGCAGCGAAGACCATGTGCTCTTTGGTACAGCTGTGGTGGTTCAGAACATCAAATCCCACCCAAATGGAGCAACATCAGATGATGAGCAATTACCTGACAGGCTGTTCGTGATGCAGCTGGAGTGCAGGTTATGACAAGGTGCAGTAAGTGGACAAGATGGACTAAAAGAGGAACTGAGGAAGACGAAGTGGGGAGTAAAGCAAGTGATGTTGCAGTTGTTTGTAGTCTCAAACAGTGTTTTTCAGTGACCATCCTCTTCCTCGGATGCTGCGGTAGCACCGTGAGGAGGATGACAGAGTTCGGAAGGGTGTCTTCTTTCAAACAATTGAAGTGTCCTGGTTCTGCTGAAGTTTTTTTGCTCTTTTTGGAAGGGCAAATAAACCGTACCTCAAGATGGCAAATGTTTGAATGTGCCTTAATTTGACCATAATATAAATTCATATATTTTCAAAGATAGGTCAAAGTTGGGATAGAGGGAGTGAGAGATCAAAGTAGACTGGAGCCCAATTGCAGCTGAGGGAAATGTGAAACTAATTTGCAAAACCACAAATCATTTTATGATCTGAACAAGAGAGATCAGTGCTGGAAACTGTAATATGGTTCCTACATGTCAATGTCAACAGTACGGAGAGATTTGGTTCAGCAAATCACTTACATATGGGCCGGTCTAGGCAGTACATGGTTCCGCTGATGACTATTTGCCTGATAAAACATTCAGCTGAGTTGGCCTTTGTGCTTTCATACTCGTTGTCTCTATTTAGTGACAATTTCAAATAGCAGTATTAAATGACTTTCTAATATTGTCTTACTGAGTGTCTGCTGAGGGCAATTACCTCTTCAGAAATTTGTGGTGCTGTCATTATTCCTGCAGTTAATCTTACATTCTGGAAACTTGGTTTGCCTTGTTCCTATTGATTCAGCGTTGTGACTGGCTGTCTTGATGAGGTTTTCAGGCATCTTCCCACAACAGCCCACGTCCACAGTAGTGTCACAGGAAGAAATGCTCACATGAGGGTCCCCCTAAGGCCTAGGGCAGAAGCCAAAGTAAAAGGGAACATCCTTCTATCTTTTTTTAAACTTGCAACATCTAATACACAGACCTTTCTCACTTAAACGTGTGCATCAAGAGTAGTGTGGCCAGCAGGACCAGGGCAGTGATTGTCCCATTTTACTTGGCACTGGGGGGGGCCAAACCTTGAAGCCTGGGGGCAGTTTTGGGCCCCTCACACCAAGAAAGGCCTTGAGGTGCTGGAGCAAGTGGAGAGAAGGGAACGGAGCTGGGGAAGGGGCTGGAGCACAAGTGTGATGGGAGCGGCTGAGGGAGCTGGGGGTTCAGCTGGAGAACAGGAGCTGAGGGGAGACCTTCTGATCTCTGAACTGCCTGAAAGGAGCTTGGAGCCAGGGGGGTCGGGCTCTGCTCCCCAGGAACAAGCGCCAGGAGCAGAGGAAACGGCCTCAAGTTGCACCAGGGGAGGTTGAGGTTGGATCTGGGAACAATTTCTTCCCCAAAGGGCTGTGGGACATTGGAACAGGCTGCCCAGGGCAGTGCTGGAGTCACCATCCCTGGAGGGGTTGAACAGATGTGGAGATGAGGTTCTCAGGACATGGGGCAGTGCCAGGGGTGGGTTATGGTTGGACTTGGTGATCTTGAGGGTCTCTTCCAACCTAAATGATTCTGGGATCCCATGTTTCTATATTAGCCAGGCTCTGAATCACACAGCTCCCATCACGGTCAATCCTGAAGTCAAAATAGTTGGAGATGTACGTATAGAACAATACAGAAGAAAGAGAACATCAGCTGAACCCATAGAGATGCCCTTTATAGCATCCATACGTGTCCTCTGTTTAAGGCAGGGCTTTGGAATATTGGTAACTCTGAAGATACAAGGGAGACCCTGTCATTTTGGTGGCACTGCCAGCTGCCCTGGGGACAGGCGGCTGGAGCCTCCAGGGAACAGCAGCAGCCAGCCCTTCGCTGCACAATCCCCAGGCAGGTTCTCAGCCAAACGAGAAAAGTCTTTGATAGCAGAGATGCTGAACACGCTGAAACCCAGCTGCGTTACCCGAGAGTTCTATTTCTTCTTGAAAGATCCTTTCAAAAAAGCGTTGATGAATTAAAATGCTTTTGAAAGCGCAGAAGAAACTGCATTTACATCTCTTACTCCTATCTCCCTCTCACAAAAGAAACCGCAGTCCTTACTACAAAAGCTAACGCTTGTCTGCTGGTGATGGATGTGCACGAATGAGAAGTGAAAGTTCGTTTTATTCTTAACAGCCCAGTGCCAGTCGGAGTTTCAGCCTCTTAATCTGTCAGTGTCAGGCAGTGTCACAGCCGCTGAGCACCACCCTGTTACACCCATCGCTGCTCCTGCTGCTGCACGGGCTCCGCTGCAGAATTTCTTTCATCAGAAGGCAGGCTAGGAGTGTGTAAAAAACACTGTTTTGCCGAAAATACTCTCTGGGCTTTGAGACACCCAGATGTCTGCTGTCTCCTTGGCCAGCTTCAGAGGGCAGATGGGCAGGGAGCAAAAGCTGCTGCAGAAGGGGCACAGTCAATAATTTTAAAAGGCGATACATCAGTTACACGAAGGGAAGGGAAGAAAAGGAGAAAAAGAGTAGACTGAAAGACACCATTGCGGGTGAGTCAGGATAGTGCCCGAATCTCCCGTTCTGGTGTAGTTTCTCTCTATTACTGGAATTCCTGAAGCAGGGCAGCTATAGGGACGGATGGAGCAGCTGCTGCACCGCTTTGCTGTTCTAACCCTGCTGGTGTCATGGGCAGGGTACGGGTTGCCCTTCAACAGTGCTTATCAGCTCTTGACCTTCAGCTTTTATGCCTCTAATGTGAGGACAGAAATTTAGATCAAGCCAAACAGATTGCTTTTGTCATTTAACTTCATGCTGCAGTCTCGCTGCATTGCTCCCAGCTGTATCTTCATTTTTTTTTCATCTTGGACTGATTGCCCAAAGGAGTTAGGGGGAAGTATTTTTTTAAAGAACACACTGCTTCTAGAAATAGGAAGACAATGGAAGGTTTTTTTAAGGGCTTGCTGTCAAGTATTGTCTAGAATGTTTTTCTTTGAACAAGGAATGGTTAATACAGTAGTCTTAAAAAAAAACATAGTTCCACTGTGAAAAAGGCAATGGTAGAAAAATCATTTTCTACCTGACAAAGAAGCATAGTTTGCTGCTCTGAACGAAAGGCTGAGGGATCCAGTGAAAATCTGAGTCTGTTCCCTCCTAAACCTGGGCCTCTAGGAAAACATTAGCAGGCAGCTTGTGGACTGTTGTGGGAGATGGAGGATTTTCACCCTGTGTAACTCCTCTTCAGACGCAGCCACCATGCCAGCACTTCTTCCATTGCCATGTCCGGTAGACACATAGCCATGAAGCAGCGAGAAGGCCTTGCCTTCTTCCCCTCGCCCCAACTATAATATCCGTGGTGCTGTGATGCTCAGAGCAGCTTCCAGCTGTCGGTTTGAAGCTGGAGCCCAAAGCACGTGCCTCCCCCTCTTCCAGACAGGGCCTGTATGCACAACGAATTCCGTAATAAAGCTCTAAATGTTATTACTTTAAATACTTTTTTTTTTTTTCTCTCCACTGTGCTTTGGAGCTCGTCATTAACCAAGCAGGCACTGCGCCGTTCTGTGGTGGTTCACGACCACCATCTAGTGAGCAATTTTGTCTCCCTGCTGTGTTCAGGAAGGCGCAGCATTTGCACAGGGTTGTTCGGATGGTCTCCATTTACCGTGGGGGTTTTCAGAACCCCCAGTCCTTAGAACAGAACTGCTTTGTTTTACTGTATATGACCACGATGAATTCTAAAGAAAAAAATATTTCACCCTCTGCGCAGCCGTAGTCCAATGTGCAGCAGCATTTTAGGAGACTTAAGAACTCCAAGGGCATTTCTGCTGGGCTTTTTCACGGTGTTTCAGTAGGTCTGTACTTCTCTCTGTAGAAATGTGCTCGAAATAATACTTCCATCAGAACTGGTTTTTGTTCGCAAGTGGGTTTTGTGTTTCTCAGTCCTTTAACTGTTTGAATACAGACAGTGCGAAACCAGAGAGTGTTACTACAGCAGAGGTGATAAACACCCAGAGGGAATTGCTGGACTCGCTTCCTGCACGCTGGTGTGGTGCTTCTGTGACTATCATCATGAAACCCTTGGGAAATGTCTGCACAGGCAATGTCTTAATCCTCTGCTTTGTTTTGAGATCCTTATTTGTTCGTGCACGTATTCACTCGTGGGTGCTGCTTCCATTGTGAACCGTGTAGCTCTTTTTGAGATGGACCCTCCGTGCAGGCCTGGGGTGTCTCGCCGCGAGTACACATGTCTGGATTCATTCCAAAAAGCTTATCACCCTTGTGGCCTGCAAGAAAGGTGTCATGGTGTTTCAAATGCTTGGGAAAGCAATTGTCGCAACAGAAACCAAATCCAGAAACATCCATGGTAATGTCCTATGGCTACACAATCACCTTGAGTAACCCAGAAAAGACTTGGAAAAAGACCCACCCTAAGGCAGGCCAGTCCTGAGCAGTGTGCGTAAATGCACTCTGACCATTTAATTTAGGGACTAGGGGCTGCTTCCAGCCTGGATTTAGCACTAAATAGATGCTCATATCTCCTGCTTACGTGTTTGTAGCCATGTCCATACCTCCACAAAGAATCGGGCACAGAGGATGGTTTTTGACTTCAAGTGGTGTGTTAACACCAGAAGCGGGTTAGCAAGGACTATCTGTCCAGTAATCCTGCAGGTATTGTTAGTGCTGAAAAATGAGACGGGGAAGAGAGGAAAGCCATGATTTACTGTAGCATTGCTGAAATAGAATTGACTTGAGCTGCTGCAAAGCTGGCAAATCGATACAAAAGGCTTCTGAAATCAGACTTCAGTGAAAATATTTTATTAAGATACTTTAGAACAGTTTAAAACACCCTTTTTTTTTCTTAGAAACAAGTGGAATGTTATTTTGTACTAGTGCATTTCTTTTTGTTAGGATTACATCTTCATCTTAAACTAAAATTTGTTAATAACTAGGCAAGGTTATTAACAATCTCTAAAAGATGGTTGGAGGCTGTCCGGGTCCTAAAGACATGCAGATCTATTTAGATGAGTTGCACAGGGACATAGTGAATTAGTAGCGAAACAAGATATGAAGGCCTGGTTTGTGAATTTGAAACCTTTATTGCTCTGTGTTTCAAGGTAAGTCGGCTAACAGACGAATGAATTGGGTGTGTATGTATGAATGCAGATACGTGGTCATGGACACCTTTTTCCCATGAAAAGTTTTACTAAAAATGTATTTTAAAGAGGGAGGATGGGCTGAGATACATGTGCTCCTCTGAGACACAAGGAGGCACAAGGCACTTATTTTCATGCTTGGATGACAAGTAATTTATATTAACTCATTAAACAAGAGCCACATAAATAATTTCCTTGCTGGAAGATTTTACCGAGGGGGTTTGGTTTCCTTATGCCTGGGAGATCAGACCAGTGCAGAACTCAGCTCAGCACTTTCAGCTCTGCTTCATGGTTTGGGCAGGTTAATCACGCCTTGGGCTGTTAGCCAGCCAATCTGATTATTGAGTTGTTTATTCAATACTTACTTTTAAAAATCCCAAGCAGATTAAAATTTGGCAAGCATTGGCTGCTAGAGTGATGCACAGAGGATCATAAACAGAGCAAAATTAATCTGACTTCCTTTTGGAAACTTTTCAAATATACATATTAAAACACGCTTAAATCACAATTAATACAAAATGCATGTTCATGAAAACACAATTCCCATTTACAACCTGTGTTCCCCATAAATCCATAGTTTACAAGGCATGTAAATCTTCTGCAGGCCCACCTCCACAGTAATTCCAAACTAAGAGAATTTGCTGTATGCCAGAAGCTGCCATTTTTCGAAAAGGAATCCTCTGAGAGAATCACAGAACCCCAGAATGTCAGGGATGGGAAGGGACCTCGGAAGCTCATCCAGTGCAATCCCCCGGAGCAGGAACACCCAGATGAGGTCACACAGAAGGTGTCCAGGTGGGTTTGAATGGCTGCACAGAAGGAGACTCCACAACCTCCCTGGGCAGCCTGGGCCAGGCTCTGCCACCCTCACCATGAACAAGTTTCTTCTCATCTTTCAGTGGAACCTCCTGTGTTCCAGTTTGCACCCATTGCCCCTTGTCCTGTCACTGGTTGTCACCGAGAAGAGCCTGGCTCCATCCTCCTGACACTGCCCCTTTCCATATTGATCCCCATGAATGAGGTCACCCCTCAGTCTCCTCTTCTCCAAGCTCCAGAGCCCCAGCTCCCTCAGCCTTTCCTCACACGGCAGATGCTCCACTCCCTTCAGCATCTTGGTGGCTGCGCTGGACTCTCTGCAGCAGTTCCCTGTCCTTCTGGAGCTGAGGGGCCCAGAACTGGACACAACATTCCAGATGTGGTCTCAGGGCCTGTGCTGTTGGGCAGGACAGAGCCTGGCTCAGCCCTCGAGCAGGCTCAGCTTTAGGAACGTTTCACCCACACAAGAGAGGTCAGGTTTTACAGCCAGTCCCTGCCGCACAGCTCTGCTGGGTCTCCCAATTCCCCTGCTCTGCCTGCCCAGAGCCCTCCTGTTCCAGCTCTTTACGTTATTCTAAGGAGCAGCTGCTGGTTCATACTAAATATCCTGCCTGCTAACTCCTAGCATGCTCAGATGTGGAATATATTGGTAGATTTGGGAAAACAACCCTGAGAATAATGCAGTAGGCAAAGTCGGCAGAAACCTTGGGAGATAAGCTATGCTTGCTCGGAGTCCAGTTCCTCTGAGACAAGCTATGTCACTTGGGGAGGGAGATGTTGGTTACTTGCTGTTATTGTGAAGGGAAAAAAAAAGATTCCCATGGCTTTTCTATGCCTGCTGTGATCTCTGTGTTGCTGGACTCGCTGTGCTCGCAGTGTCCACGCTCTGGTGTTCATTGCTGGGAGACCATGTTCCTATTGCTCTGTGCATTTGTATAGCTTTGTATATTTTATCATATTCACATTATTATTCACTCATCTTTTATTCTATCAAATGTTTTTAATTCAACTCGTAAGTCTTTCCTCCTTTTTGCTTCCTTCCCCCGGGGGAGGAAAGGTGAGAGAGAGGCTGTTTACTGTTTAGCTGCCACCCAGGGTTAAACAGTAACAATCATTGATCTCATTCCTGCAAAACACAGGTCTGTTTTTAAAAAATGGCTCTTTAATCGCCGATGGAGAGAGCTCTGTCTTTGCTTGGTGGGTTATTTTCACTGTGTGTCTATAGTCCTTGTGTGACTGTGGTCAAATCCTTCAGACTGCGTGATGAACGTTGAATAGCAAATTCAGGTGTTTTTTTTTTATATATATATATATACTTTTTTTTTTTTTTTAAATGAGCTTAATGCAGGGTGGTAGGTCAGCAGCCATGAAGTTCAGCAATAGCTGGAAGGTGATTTTGAGAGGTGTGCCACTTGAGTCAGTTGTCTTATCAAGGAGCATCCCCATAGAGCAGAACCAAACTCTGGCTTACGATGGTGCAGGTTGTCAAATTGGGGTAAAAATGAAACACCGACGCTAACTTTAAAAATGACTAACTGATCTGCCATTGCATTTTCTTTTAATAGAAAGATCCTCTAAGATTAAGAAGATATTCCTGGCACTGCCTTCTGAGCTGTGTCTGAAGGGTGTCTGCATTGGGGGGTTAAATAAAAGTGATGGTGCTGCCCCTCAACTCAGTCCTGTGAGGTTTCTGTCAGTTGCGAGTCCTCTAATTTCATTACTCAGCAGGCTGCTCAAATTGATTTTGGCTCTCCAGCTGTTAGCAAGGGTAAAATTACATTTTTACTAGATTTCTGGCTTCCAGCAAATTAACATGAAGGCAATCAGGATTATTCAGGGAAGAATAGGAAGAGGAACAATTAGCCAAGCCGTAAAAATCTTACTCACGAAAAAAAGCTGCCAGAATACAAGGACAGGTTTATCTTTAAAATTTTATTTCAGTGTAGTTCTGCTGATGTGGATTATTGGTGTAAACAAATATAGAATAAGTCTTTGCTCCCTTTCTTCAGCATGAATTTTTATATATTTTCACCAATTAATAGGAATATTTTCCTTTGAGTTCTTAACAGGTGCGTATGGCTTTAACCACTCACAGAATCTCTTCCAGATGATGCCTGTGGGATTTCACTGCTTCAGGGATGCCCCTCATGCCTGAGAACTAAACCCAGTTCGGGACCTACTCATGTAGAAACTGCAGACCTGTTACCCCGAATGGCACCATGCCGTTTGTTAGATGCAGTTATTCCCAGTCGGTCCCAGTTTAGCTTTTGGGGTCTGGGACACTTGAAGTGTGAACACTTTAGTTGTGCAGGAAAATGCCCCTTTGTGGGCATATATCCTGTTTTCCATTCCTTGGTGGATAGTATGTGAAGGAAAGCAACTGCCTGGTTCTTTTATCATTGTATTTTGACAACTTTTTTCCTCCCTGTAGTCTGTCCTGAGCTGACCTCTGCTTCCTCCAGACTCTGTTGTGTACCTGTGGTTTGTGCTTTGGTCTCCCACGAGCTGCCCATCCCCACAAGCTCTGCTACCCTTCACCACCACTGCTGCTGCTTCCTCACATTCTCCATCAGGTGGATAAAGGAATCATCCTGACCTCCTTTCTGAGCACATTTAGCTTCCAGATGCAGGCGGTTCTCCCAGGTGGTAGATTCTTATCTCACTGAGATGCCATCTTGGCCTTTACTCCTTGGGTCATGTCACTGTCATGAGGTCCATCAAATGCCACCTTATCCTTGTTTCTAGTGTCAAAACATCAGAGGAGTTGCCAGCATGTGTTACTCTGTTACCTGCCTCATCTACTTAAAAGTATCTCTCATTTTATCCCTGATTTTCTTTTTTCCCCCTCCTTTCCCTGCTCCTTGTGGCACAGATGTGCCGTTTAGTTTTGAAGACTCTTGGAAAACTTGTTTCTGCAAGTGTCCTCTTCCTCAGCTGTACTCTAGAAAAGCAGAAATAAAAATCAATTTCCTCAGCATTCCTGATGCAACATATCTCTGGGGGAAAATGTGCTTACCCCCATTTAAACAGATGAAAAAAAAATGTTTTACTGAGCTGGCAGGTGACACAGGGCCCCAGCCAGGGAAGGGAGGCAACCCGCTCTTGGGTACTGAGAACCAGGTTTTCGAAGCATAAGAAGATGGGTTTCTATTTTTCACCTGCTGGCCAATCCCGCCTAAAGTCTGCGATAACATTCAGCTCAGACAGTCCAGAAATACACACAAAAAAGAGAAAATGTTTTGCCTTCTCTCCCCGGCCCGTGCAGGGCTGCAGAGACGGGAGAAGCATCAGGCCTGGGCAGAAACGTCCTTGCTCAGCCTTTCCTCTTTAATAACGTTGTCACCCGAGGGCAGTGACGTCTCTTAAAAACAAACCATTAAAGCACTTTTTGCCTTTTCCGCACTAACACTGACCTCTAGTGGTTTCTAATGTTGTTGCATGTGCCTGAGATTTGTTTCCTGTCTCCTGCAGAAGTTGTTCAGTCCTGACAGTTTTCTCAGTAATTCCCTATGAGATGTGAACAGGTGACGTGCCTGTCATTCATGTGACTGTCTTTTGTAGTTTGTTTGGGGGTTTGTTTGTTTGTTGTGGGTTTTTTTTGTTGTTTGTGTGTGTGTTTGTTTGTTTTTAAGAGGAAGGAACAGAGAATATCGTATTTATCTTAAGTCCGTGATTTTAGACCCTCAAAATATGCATTTCTGTAATAGGGGCTGTGTGTTTGCATGGTGTGGTGTTTCGTGTCTTGTTTTGGTTTTTAAGGTCTTGGTGTTAGTTTTCGGCCTTTTTGATGATGTCTTGTTTGGGGGTTTTTTTGTTGTTTTTTTTGTTGTACGACATAGACACACTTTCTGGGGTTTTTAACCTTTTTTTGTGAGGAAAGTGAAACAAAATAGTCCCACAGGATGGTGCTGGAGCTGAGGGGCTGAAGAACCAGCACTGGAAAGATGGCGGCGGGGCGTGAGGGGAGAGAGGGGCCCGACCCCTGCCTGGAGGAGGCCAGGGCCGAGCAGGGGATGGGATCACCCGGTCCCGCAGGTGGGATCACCCGATCCCGCGGGTGGGATGTGCTGGGCCGCTTGCTAATGGCCCCGAGTCCTTCTGGAGGGGTCAGCCCCGTGTGAAGAGGCAGGTGGTGCGGTGCAAGCGAGGCCCGCGGGGCTGGGCGGTGTGTTCCCCTCAGTGCAGTGCGGTGGGTTTGTCCCCCTCAGTGGGGTCGGTGTGTCCCCCCGCACTGTGGGTCAGGGAGTTCCCCCTCAGTGGGGCACGTCCCCTGGGTGCCAGCCAGGCCTCCCCTGGGTGCTCACCCCTGACTGCTGCCCGCACAGGGCGGGAGTGGGAGACGTGGCAGGGGCCGCCATGGGGCTGTGGGAAGCCAGGACACAACGTGAGAGACCTCGTCTGGGAGTGCGTGAGGTAATGACCAAATGTTGGTGGGTTGAGGAGAGGAAACAGGCCGGGGCTGTGTGATGGAGCAGGAGAGAGGGCCATGGGCAGCCGAGAGCTGAGGGAAAAGGTGCCGTAAGTTTAACTTCTGAATGATTAAAAGAGATACCAGGCTAGTGGATTTGAGAGGGGATATGTGTTGCGGTTGAGACGGACAAACGACATAGACCAGGTTCTTAAGTACAAACAGCCATCTCCATTTATTGCCACAGACGCTTTTTTATATAGTCTTTGCCAGCTCAAGCGTCTTTTTGCTATTGGTTACAGGCTGCAATAGTAACATATCATTGACTAATTTTGCTATCGTCAGTGTTACTCTTCTACTCTCTTCTTTCTTATAGGTACACCATAATACCTCCAGGTACTCCTTTACTCCCATCTTTCTCACGGGTAGGCCTTAATATCTTCAAGGCTAATTTCTGTTCCCCTACCCTCTGTCATGGAATCCACAGACCCACTGTATTTTCCCACAGGTGTGCCAGTGTGCACTGTCCTGCCCTGAACCAGTGAGGGTTGTACACCGTCGCACCACCGAGCTCCTCAAAACCCTGCTAAAACCTATGGGGATCTCTTATCCTTGACTTGTGCAACAGCCACCACGACACACTGACTTGGACGGAGGCATTTGGTGTTTCTGGAGTGCTTTTTAACCTTAGCTGTGCTTTTAATGCTATAATGTTGACTATACATAGTGTGAATTTAGCATAAATGAGCCAGGTCGCAGAGATGCTTGACTCAGAGGGATATCGCTACACAGGTCTTGTCAGAACTGAGCTGTAATCTGGCACTTTCCATGCTGCGAGGCTGTGTGTGCAATTGCTTAATCCTTTTCCTTGGGACAGGCATATGCGAAGTACACTACTGACCCAAGCACATATTTTTAAATTTTTTTTTAAATTAACAAATGAAAAGAGTGAGGGCGAAAAGGAGGTATTTCTAAAGGAAACATTCACTATAAACTTTGAAAATGAAATCTGCTGATGCGGGATAACTGATGTGTCCGGCTTCCTTGAAACCGTCACCTTGTGTTACGCACAAGATGTGACCTGTGGGCACGCATCAGCAGAACAAAACAGATTACATCTAGTCACGTCAGACATGTCGGAAGTCGCTCCGAGACAGGCAAAGCCAGACACACTGCGCAGCCGCGGTGACACCCGGCCAGTTGCATGGACCCAATTCCTTCAGTGTTTATGCAATCTGCACTCGCTTGGATTCATACCAGTTAAAATCTCTGTTTTCACAATGATACAAAGCTAGCCTAGGTTTCAAATGCAGCAATAAAAACATGAACAGAAGCTGGTTGGTACTGTTCAGTTCGTTAATGCCAGCTTAGTGTTCTGAGCAGCAGGTTGCCCTGGGAGAGGTGCTGGGCGCCGTGCCCCGCGGTGTGGACCCGCCCTGGCAGTGCCTGCCCTTCCCTCAGCGCTTATCGGACACAGTGGTATTGTTAAGCCTGGCTTGGAGTGAGTGAATGGAGACAGCTCAAAGAGTCTTCAGGCCTTTTTTTCTCCGGATCTTTGGGAGAAGCAGAACTGGACCTGCTTCAAACCTTTTTATTCCCAGTATGCCTTGGAGGGCAATGTTCTCTTGTGTGGGCCAAGATAAAGAACTACTTCCAACATCCTGGAGTCCACCCAAAGAACACCTATTCCTTGCTATTTTGTAGTCAGAGGGTTCAGCCACTCTGGTGACAAGCAAGGAGGAGAAGTACAGTAACTCAGGCTCTTTCAGGTTGGTCTAGTCAAAAGCAGCACCTTACAGTGTAAGTGAAAAACCAAGGGGAAGTTCTGGCCCCCCTGTTGCCAGCAGTTTGCTCTTTCAGATGCATTTTCTTGGTTTGTCAACATATTATTGCCTTGTTGCCTTTTAGCAGAGTGAGAGTTGCAGGACCTGTTACATAAGGGAACTGGTTATCTCTTATGGATAAATGCAAGCTGAGTACACAAGGAACAAGTTCTAGACAGAACTGGAACCAAATATTTATATGATATGTAGAAACCATAGCTACCATATCATATAGATACCATATCCTATGGTATATTGTACCACAATTTAGTTTGACTGCAAGAGAATGGCAGATCTCGGAGGCTAGAGAACAAAGCGAATGGATCTTTAGCATTGTTTATGGAAAAGGGAAGGTCATGAATGTACTCTGTCATGGTTGATATGGTTTTGTCATGTTTTCCAAGATGACACTCATATAGAGAATTAAAGCTACATATTATGAGGGGAAGCAACCTTCCCACGGTGGCTGTGCTCTCACCCAGAAAAGTGCAAGCCTCAAAAAGGCTTCCAGTAGTTTACAAAATCCAGCATGCATTAAGAGCAGCAAAGAAAAATGTCCGTAGAGGTAAAAGATGCAGTATCCAAGACATAAAATGAAAACAGATTGTAAGAGTTTGGAGTGCAGAGATTAAGAGATGAAAATGGAGTAGTTAATCATATAGTTACTTACAGTCACTCACAGCAATAGTGCCAGTGCAGTTTAGGTGCCACTATGGCAGCATTAAAGTGCTATAGAGTGGTTCAGCTAAATGACAGTTTAGCCAATTCTGCCTGCACTGTGCACACAGCTGTTGTAATTATGTGCATGCTTCACATTCAGATCTTGTTGATGAGGAGTCATGAGCTGTTGGAGGATGTGCCTCGGCAGGTGCAGTTGTGTTTAGAGCAGGTGGAGATTTGCACACGTATGGCAGTCAGCCAGTTGTTCTGCTGACCTCCCTCTGGCCAGCGTCAGGCCAGTACGAATTCTTTATTTACATTTGAAGATGCTATTCAATGCCTAAGGACTCTCTAATTTCATTAACATGCTCAGAGCCACCGTTCTGTGCAGCCACGCTCTAATTTTAGGATCTATGCTCATCAAGGAACCAGAATAACGCTCTGAGATTATCTTTACAAAACAAATTTTTAGTACCTGTGTAAAAGCAGTTCATAGGAAACCCACCATCTGAAGTCACCTGGTATTCATATGCCATATGTTTGGTACACTGGGCAACATAAACATGGCCAATTTACACATGGATAATACGTCCAAAGAATTTCTCTCATTCTGTTCAGACCTACTAATGAATGTGACCTCTGATCATAATTAATTTTCCAGGAGGACTTGAAACTGCTATTTAACTTACCTAAGTAACGTCTCATTCTTCCTGAGACACGTCATCAGAAGACTTCCTTCTTAATTATAAATATAGGAAAGGGCGTGAAAAGGACTTGAACATTGATATATACATATGGCATTGTACATTCCATTCAAGATCATTGTCTTTTGTATAATTAAAAATATAACTAGTTGTAAACAACTAATTCAGTTTCCTTGATTATACCGTGATTTAATTTCTCTTTGCCATGCATTTCCATAATATTATTGTTTTACTTTTTCTTTGTGATACATGGGTTTACCCTCTCCCCCAAGATCCTCTTCTGTTTTCTCTCAGTGGCAATAACAGACTGCAGACCTTGTGAACAGTCGCACTGAGTTCTGGTTTTTGCCAGAGCCAGCTCTACAGGTGAGACTTGTGCATTGTCACATTTTCCCTGGGTAAAAATACTGTTTCATTGGCCCTAGTCTGTGCTGGTTTGGATTTTGACCGATCTTTCTTGAAGATTTTCTGTTCTACAGATCGCTCAGCGCGTCAGCTGTGTTTAGCATGAGCTGGTAGACAGCATCACCAGATCAGCAAACATTTTCCTATTTGTCCCGTCACTGAGGCAAGTTCCAAATGTGGGACACTGAAAAGAACATGAGCGCAGGGGGTATTTGACTTTCCTGACTACGTGTCATGTGAAACTGTATCTGCTGGGCTCTTGGAGACCTGCTGTGTTGTGCGTGCTTCCTTAGTTTGCCCATTTCCTGGCCATCGGCCTTGGAAGTGCCTTCACTTGGTGGTAGAAGCTGCTGTCAAACACTTCTGCTGTGAATTCTCCGTATGAGATTTTCACGGGCAGCCTGATCTTCACTGGGGAAAGCTTGCAGAAGGGCAGATGGCAGTTAGAGAGCTGGGCCAAGTAGCTCCATTTATGCTCTTCAGAATCTCTTCTTAAAGTATTATAGGGACAATCTTCATCCTTCCCTTTGTTGAACACGAACTCAGACCCGAAGGAGCTCCCCAAATGTTATCACTGGCCATAGAAATGCTGTAAATTATTTACCTATTGAAGCTACAGACTTTTCTGAGTGAAATTAGTGTTCTGAGAAATTCTTCAGTTGGACTGAAAGGAGGGGAAAAAAATTGAGCCACTGGGTTCAGCTCCATCATGGGATGTAAATCTCTACCAGCCCAGGAAGATCTGGCTCTACGTTAATCCAGATACCTTACCGAGAGACCAAGGAGCCCTTTTCCAGCCGTTCATCTGCGTGGCTTCACCTCCAACAGTTGCATCCAGAATCTTTCCTTGAGGTTCTCTGTCTTGACGACTCCTACAGGCTCTTCTGGCTCAAGTTCTCTGAACTGGACATGCTTATTTGCTTAAGTAGTATCTTAATTGCAGGCACATTATGAGCTTTGGGCACTGCGTATCTTGGCCCAGTTTGTCTCTCAAAGCCATTGTAGTCTGTCACCCTCCATGCTCTGAGACTTCCTGAGGACTGTTCTCTATGACTTGGGCATCCTGAAGAGTCTGCTAGGTACACGCAATGTAAACGTTTAGGAAGCAAATGGAAAATACCAGTAGGAAACAATGGGAACCAAATGCTCCTGGGGAAGCTGGGTGTGTTGTTACTGGGATGTTGCCCAATCCTTTTACTTAACCCAGGTCTCCGGGGACCTGCCTGGGGCCATGAACACCTCGTTCCTTAGGAGTGTCCTGTGTTGTAGCATTAAATCTGACAGCAAAGATAGCAACCCTGTGTGTCATAAGGTCCAGATATCAGGTGAGAGTGCTTTCTCCTTTTTGCTAAGGTGCATGCTTCTTTTTGTTATGAAGAAAACATTCCTTTTGAACAGGACCAGGGTTGCTGTGAGCTCCTGTGGATGGCTCTCACTAGCTGACAGAGCAGCAAACCAACCCTGTCAGCTGAGTGCAAAGGGACAGGAAGGGAGTTTTCTTGCAGATAGGGGACTTTAACACAGCTTTGCATAATAAGCAAGGCTAGTTTTCTTTATTTTAGCAACAATTGTATTTCCCTAATTCAGTCTCTCTGTTTATCTATACATGCGTGTTACTCTAGTCGCACACACATGCTTGTGTGAAATGCTGTTCAAAGGAGCGGTTACTTTTCATTTAGATGATTGCTTTTTGTTGCCTGCTGGTGCTGCTTGGGCAGGTACTCTGCAGGGCTGTGCTGCAGAGGCTCGTGAGTCAGAGCGTTATCATCGGTCTATGCACACGCTGTGCAGCAGCAGCTGCTCAGTCCGGCCTGTTGTGTGCGTCATTTAGTCCTCTCTTGAATACATAAACTGGAGATGGGGGACGTCACCTGCTGTTTCTCAGTAACTCCGGAACTGTGATGTGCCTTTGTGATCTATCGATTAAGACAAAGGGCTGCATTACGGTGCTCCGGGAAAAGCAGCATTGACTGGAGTTGCAGATACATTATCTCATTTTATCAGATTGGAATGTGGTTGGATGTGATTATGCTCAGTCAGAAATAATATATCTGAAAGCATGAGAGACACATTTAATTCCCTATTTAAAAAGGAAAAAAAAAAAAAAAAAAGGAGAGAAGCCCAGAACTAGTTTCCTCACCACTCCCCAAGAATAGTTTCTCTTTAATTGTAGCTGAATAGGAGAATATAGGAAAATATTCTGCCTTTCAGCTAGGTAATCAAGACTGCTCAGTCCATTGACGTTGGTTCACATCTTGCATATCATCTCTGCTCCCTTCCTCTGCTCAATATATTTGAGCCCAGATGTGTGTGTGTGGTGCAGATAATGTCAACGGTCGCACTGAGGACTATGTCTGAGCTTGCACTGCTGGAGCAAAGCTGCAGGAGCTGTTTTCTGCACAACCCTCACACATTGGGCATGGGTGCATGAAGTGTAGTGCTACTTCCTGAATGCAAAGTAGGAGAGAAGAGGTCAAATGACAAGAAAGAGGTGATTTACAGTTCTGAAGAGATACAATGAGCCATCCATGACTCTTTCCTAGTCCTTGTCTGGTATATGTGAACAGGACACCTCCTGGCATGTGTTAATGCCCCCCCAACCTCTTCTAACGTCATTTATTCTACCCGTGTTGCAATCAGCAAGGCAAGGGGCCTTCCTCCACGAGAAGGAAGACGCTAATCTCACGGCCTTCTCCTCCCAAGGCCACAGTCAATGTCTCGCAGTGAATCAGCAGCCAAAGGATGTTCCTGCAGAAGTCTGTTCACGCCCTAGAACTCTTTTGTCTCTTAGCTAAATATAACATGGGTAATAATTTTACTGACACAAGGTAAATGGGCATCATTTTTCTTTACAGAGTCTCTGCTTGGGATGCTGTATTATATATGGCTTCAGAAAGGGGACATTTTTGTAAGCTGTATGTCTCGATGCCATATTGCACTATGTTGTTATATATTTATTAAAACAATCCGGTGATGTAGTAAATACTTTTATATCAATTGATCTCTTCTGTTTAAAAAACATATATATATTTCTAGGTACTTATATCTGATGCTGTCTAGGTCAGATTGCTTATTCCAGCTTCAGCATAAACCTTACCATTCTCATGTCTTGGAAGACTTAAACTCAGGGGGGAAAGAATTACTGATCTGGAATACCAGAAGTTTGCATACAAGTCATGTAGAACAGATAATGCTGGGAAAAAAAAAAAAAACAACGAAGTGTTCTTAAAGATGGTCCTCTGGCAGCTTTATTTGCACTGTGCCCACTAACCCACTTCTCTTTCTCTTACCTTATAATGTAAGTTTAAATGTGCAGTGTCTTTGTGCAGCTCCAAACAGCCATTAGATGTCTCAGTTCCACTAACCAGACGTTGTCACCAATGTGCAATGCTGCAACAAATGAAGGCAAGTTACAGTCAGTCTTAGAGGTTAGTCTTGCCTAGCTGAAATTGAGTGATTATTCTGTTCCAAAAAAATCACCTTCAGCTATAATTTAAATCATTTTGCAATCAATTTCTGTCCTAGAAAACAGCTTTTATGCTAAGTCCTACTATCAATGTGATTGCCATGTTCAAGAAAGTATCATCTTAAATAGGAAATATGACCTGGACAGTTTGTTCTGTGGCACAGGCAGGATCAGGCTTCCTGCAGAAATGCCAGAGCAATGAGTATTTTGTTGAAAAAGTTTGTTACTCTGCAACTTGCTACTCGATGTCTGAAGGGATTTGTCAGGAAGGGAGAGGTACAGAATTCTCTCCTCTGGATGCATTAACGTCCTCAACTCCCACCTCGAAGGAGGATGCTTAAACTGCCAGACTAGTCTGGGTGTGGACAATCCTCACCACTCCTGCTGAACTCTGTAGTAAATAATTTTGGTAGGCCAGATAGAGGGGAGGGAGTGAACATGACTCTTGGCAAAGTCATTTAGGAGGAGAGATTTCAGTTCCCTGCTCCCAGGACTAGTTCTGTCCTTTTACAGTGCAAAGTTGTGTATCAAATGCAGCAGGAGATGTGGAAGCAGAGTTCAGATCCCAGGACTCTTCCCTCGCAGGTATGTGCTCTGATCCCTGCTCTATGCACTCGTGTTCCCTTGCTGCCTCAGTAGAGTCGTTGAACAACGCTGTGGCTCCAGCAGCAGGGAGGTGAGTGTGACCGCTCGGCATACACTGCCCGGTGGTGGTTGGGGCGTGATGGTGTGAGTGAGAACCAGGCTGAAACACAGTCACTGCTGGCATGAGTGCTCCGACCACTTGCATTTCCACCTCTGCTTTTAAAGTGTCATGCTCAGGTTTTTGAGCATGAGGGGATAAGTGCTTTTATTTGTAGAAAGTTCTGGTCTGTGTTTCTAAGTGGATACCCTCACTTCAGTGCAAATCTTTCTTACGTGTTGTAGGAGAGCTGGGATTTAAGACATGCTGAGATGAGTTTTTATTGCACTGTTATCAGGAACTATAAACTAGGCATGATTTTAGGCAGCTTCCCACCCAGTTGCCTGCTGAGTTTGGACAGTGAATTTTTAAGCTCCTGTGCCGCGTACAGAGTCTATGAACCCAGCTTAGAGTTTTGGTTTTCAGTTTGGGGATCTGACTTCCTGCACTGCTGTATCCTTTTTGGATCTAGCTGAATCTAGCGCTGCTGTTGGGCTGTGTGCCTACTCCGAAATAAAGCACAGGTGTTGTTCTACACCCACTTCTTTTATTCCTACCCTCAGAGAGACTCATCTTCAGTCTCTTGTTGTAGTGGCTAGGAGAAAAAAACCCATAACACCTTAACAGGCATTTGATTTTCAAGGTGTGTCTAGTAACCCAGGGACAGCTGTTTTTCTGCTCTTCAGACAGACCAGAGATCATTCATCTTGGGTCTAGAGCCATGTAGGTATGGGACTTGCCATCTCAGTCATCGTGCCACAGTTATCCACCATCTAGACAAAAGCTCACAGCCAGCCAGCTCCAGAGCATCCTCCAAGAATTGCTGTAATTCACATTCCTAACGTTCTCTTTAAAAAGAACAAAACTCTATGTCTCCAATTCTTCTAATTTCATGCACTTTATTTTAGAGAAAAAGTTGTTCAGGGTTTTTTTTCCATCTCAGAATATGAGTGTAAACATCCCAGAAAGGGAGATTTTCCTTAAGAAGGTGTTGCTTAGTGTGTTATTAACTCCAGAGTACTTGTCCTGATGGAAGAATGAGAATTAATTGGCTGGTTGTGAGCTGAGAATGCTGGCAGTAGGAGATTCTTTGTCACGTCAAAGGCGATAAGCTGTGATATATTGCACACTGCTGTGACAAAGGATTTAGGGCAAAGAAATGGTGGTTTGTACAGTAGTTTTAATGTCTGAACCAGCGAAACGGTTTTTATGCATGCATGCTGCTTTGCTGGCTTGTGTAAATGTTTTCAACAAGTACTAAAAACCACAAATGTAACACTTGTTATTGCTGGAGCTTTAGGGTACACTAAGAGTCCACAAACATGCAAGTTAAAGGGCTGATGTTAATTTGGCTTATTCTCAATGTTGAAAGTTTGTGCAGGTCCTGCATCTTAGGCACTGTCTTGTTCAGGCAGGCTGCCCATTTCCAGTTACCCACCCGTGGCCGCAGCACCGGCCGTAGGCTGGGTGAACTAATGCAAAAGGAATACGAACCCGCCTAATCCTGCTCCTATTTTTCCAAAGGATTCCGGTGATTTAAGGGGAATGGAGCTTCTGAATGCAGCGTGCTGCCCTCGGCCAGGCCGCGGCCAAAGGAGAGGCTGGCGCCTGCTTCCCTCAGCTTACCAGCCAGCCCAGGCTGAAGGGAAACAGGAGGGCAGCTCTGAGCAGCTAAAGGGGAGGAAGGCAAACCCTCTGGAGCGGTTAGGAAACAAGCCTTCGGTATAAAAGTTATCAGTCACGGAGGGGAGATGTGAATATTTTAAATCCTCAGCCAGACGGGGCCCTATATTCAGGATTTGTACATACCAAGAAAGCACGAAACCAAGGTGAGATATACGGAGTGCTTGAGCAAAATCTGTGCTGTCTTTCTCTGTAGGCCATCATCACATGGAACAATGTACTTGCATTCCTTTTTGATAAGAAGATCGGCCGTGAGATATTGAGGGGAAGCAACAGCATCTGAAAGTCCTGTTTCTTCACTGCCTAGTTTTAGATGAAAAGAAATGTAGACACAACTGTCATAACATTGCAGTAGTCTTCTATGTGTTAGTATTCCTGGGAAACAAGAAATGGAACTCTTTGGGATAACTGCTGACTTGCCAACAAACTGAAGCAAGTTGTGACAATGCGCTAGCGACAGAGTTGCAAACAGCTTCTCTCCTTCCCAAGCACAAGGCCTCTCAGCAGAGTCCTTGGGCATATTTTAATAAACCACTTCAACTTGGGAAGGTGGGTGAATATTCCAGCTTGTAGTGTTAGCACACAGATTGGTTAAAATTCAGGTAAGTTAGATAGTAACAGATAAAAATGTTTTGTTTTGGTTTGCTTTTTTTACAAAAATAAAGTTTTTGATGAATGACATTAGCAAAAATGTGGAGCCTTGAATGTTAATTTTGCAAATGGATTGTGTTCATGGTTTGAGTTTTTGTTTCCAAAAATATAGATGTCATAAAATAATAGCCATGTTGAATGATAACATGGAAACCAGATAAATGCAGCTAAAGGTATCGCTGTGGATCTGTATTTTCCTAGCCTATCTATAGATACTTTGATATGAAACTTAAGTTCACCAAGATTTGTTGGTGAGAAGCTGTTGAATTCTACATCATTCATCAGATGAATTGCGGTCAGCTGTGTGGACATACAGAAGGGATGAGGGCTGTTCATCTAAAGGAGGTACAATCCAATAAGTCTTTTCTTAATTATCCTTCCCCCCCACCCCCGCCTTGAGTTTTACTTGGTATCTTGCACATTTCCTCTCTGGTGAGCAGCAGATATGATGGAGAATGCACTCGCTCAATTAGCCTGGAGACAGCGAACACGGTGCTGCCCTTTCCTCTCTGCAGTCGGAATCAAACTGAGAACACTTCCGTGTATTGATTTGCAGCATTCTTTCTGTTTAGGAGTAGTGAGATTTGACAAATTATTTGCTTCCCCCACTGGTTTTATCAGTAAAGCTGTCCTAGTTTGACTAAATGCCAGGCTGTTTTTTGTAATGCCGAGTGATGGGAAATGAACCAGAGACATTCTGATGGAAAGGGTAAGAAGATTCACTAACAAACTAGAAAAGAATTATCAGTATGGTAGCAGGTAATGCAGAAGACATACCATTTGTGCAAATTGCATAGGTTATGGGTTTTACCATTATATTAAAAAAAAAAAATCAGCGCTATGATCATCTGGAAGAACAAATATTAAAGATCAGCGTTGCTTTTGGGGAGCTCGTCTTAATGATAACAATAGAGATTATTATTGGCAATTATTAAAAATGGCTGTCATCTCCCTTTCCATGATCACTTGTTATGGTAAATGAAGGGCATAATTTTGCAGGTGGTTGTAACTAATTTTAGTAATGTAATCATTAATTCCCTTTTTGCCTTCCCCTTTTCTGCACATCTGTGATTAAACATTAAATAGAGAATGTTTAAACTTTCCCTTTGGAAAAAAGCCTGTCATGTGGTGGGGCAGGAATGGGAAGCTGATGCCCTGTTCTCCGTTTCTTATTGTATATTGTACGATCTTGGTTCCGGGCACGATAGAAGTTTACCCAAAGCGACAATTGTGTCAGTACACAGGTACTGATGGCATTTCCTCATGGCTCACAAGGATCAATCAAAACGTTTTAATGTTCTCAGCTAGAGCCAAATGCTACCCTCCCTTTATAGTTAGTTCTGTGAGGTCAGAGAAAACTCCCTTTACTGTTTCAGTCACTCTGGTGACACTTAGAAGGAAAACTTAGCTCATGGAGTTCAAGTCTTTGTGAAGTCGGCCTAACCAGGACTTCAGCTGGGCCAGTTCAGTGTGCTCTCATGGAGGAAATCTTGAATAATGTAATTCAGTTGTTTGAAAGGGAAGTATTCAGATATAGGAATTGAAACAAGAACACATTTTGATCTCTTTTCACATATATGTTTGTTGTTGTTGTTGTTTTTAAGTACTGTCCATCACAGTGCTGTTGGAGTGCCCTCCACATATCAGCAGTTATTCCCCAGACTTTAAAGGTATATACCCTGATTCCCTGAAAATAAGTCAGGGTCTTATATTAATTTTTGCTCCAAAAGATGCTTTAGGGCTTATTTTCAGGGAATGTCTTATTTTTCCATAAACAACAATCTACACTCCTGAACAAAAAAAATCAACTTTTATTCAAATATGGTCATGTCATCACATTCTGGGGTATCATCATAACTCTCCAAACCCTAAATTCCATGGTAAATTTCTTTTCTATCTGTCCTGCTGCATTCTGTTGCCAATTAAACTTACTTTTTTACATGTATAGCTGCCTGGATGCTATTTAAACTGACTTTTTAAATGAACTGTAACTAGGGCTTATTTTTGGAGTAGGGCTTGTGTTTCAAGCATCCTCAAAAATCTTGGAAAATCATGCTAGGGCTTATTTTCAGGGTAGGTCTTATTTTCAGGAAAACAGGGTAGGAGTCTGACTCCTATTCAGATATTTGTTGCTGGGCCTCTGTTGTGCTTTGTGTGTGCTTTGTGCTTCCTTGTTTATATTAGATAAATTCTAAGTGTGAAATCCGTCTCATTCCAGGTATCCACTGTCTGTACAAAACTCCTCCCTTCACCTGTGCAACTNGAGTCTGACTCCTATTCAGATATTTGTTGCTGGGCCTCTGTCATGCTTTGTGCTTCCTTGTTCATATTAGATCAATTCTAAGTGTGAAATCCGTCTCATTCCAGGTATCCACTGTCTGTACAAAACTCCTCCCTTCACCTGTGCAACCATGAATGTGTTTCATAAAGTTGTGACTTCCTGGGCAGACAGGGGTGGCTGGAGCCTGGTCATTCCCTTTGGGAGGGAAAACCTGGGCTATAAACCAGAAATATGGGTTTGGGATTATCTACCGTCTATTTAAAACATTCATTTGGTGCGTGTATATTTTCCATGTAATAAGTAGAAATGATGTCCTGTTTCATTAGAACAAGCTCCAGGCATGAAAATTTTTGTGTCTGTTTTCTTCTCAGAGCCCTGCTCGTAACTTCATCCCATCTCCTCTGGCTGCAGTTGAGCTGCAAGCCTCGGTCCTGGCCGCTTGTTGTACTCACTTGAGTTTTTACCAACTAAATTCTAAAATCCAAAATGAGTAAGCAAATGTGGGAGCTGGGAGCAGAACTTGGTCTATGGCCTGAGCCTCTGAGGTGGGTGTGCGAAAAAGACCTTGTGCACCTGTGAGTCGTGAATTGTGCTCAGTGCATCTTCCACAGGCTGGACAGTGGCCGAACAGCCAGTTCTGTCAGGAAGAAGAGGGATGTGGCCTTCAGCCCCTCTCTGGGAAAAAACTGAGCTCCTATCTCCCACTTCTCAAATTCAGACTACTGTAAAAGTAATATTCACTACTGCTTATCAGAACTTTACAGAAATTGGTACTTATGCTGTAACGAATGCAGTCTTGTGTGTCTATGTAATGTGTTCTTTAATAATACCTGTATCAAAAGTCTCTTGAAGAGAAACAGCTGAGTTTTAGATCTTGACTAGGTGCAGGTCTCAATGCAGCGTTGATTCTGGGTGTGTGCAGAGGTGTGAACCTCCAGGGAGCTTTAATGTGAAAAAAACCCAAACCAGTAGCTGTGGAATTGAGGCAGCTGATACGCAGAGCAAAGGAATTGTTCATAACTTTATCCTTAGATATTAAAACTCCACTAAGATGTTTGCTTAGGCTTTGGATGGAAAGTGAGTTGGCAGAAGCTGGAAGGAAAGCCAGGGCATGGAGTCTCCACCCTAAATCAGTTTGCTTTGTGCACTAAATAAGAACATTTGGATGTGAAGGGTGTTGAATGGCACCTGGGCAGCAGAATAACAGTGTGTATCCGCATCCTACTGAGGTACTGATGTGGGATGAATGCTCTTGTAGCATCTTATTGTTCACAGTGCTGGGTAATACGAGCAATAAGCTCATAAGCTTCCAATGGAAAAGATTCTCTTCCACCCCCATTATACTGTAGAATAAAATTAGTACTCTTCTAGGCCTTGTCTAAGTGGAACAAAGGTCCCCTACTGGTGTGGAAATAATTACTGCTCATCTACTTGCTGTGGTTGAGAGACTTATGCTTTTTTATTATTATTATTATTTTTTAAAGCCCTTCTTGGCAGGTGAAGTATCCATAATGGCAAGGAACAAACTAACACGGACTGCTCTCTTTGCATGTACATTTTTTTTATCATCAGAAATTGAGTATTTTGAGAATTAGAGATTTCTTGGTCTTCTGAAGACTTGAAAACATGGTTTAGGGGTTTAAGAAATGACAGCAGGTGAAGTCACCTATTTTTATTGCTTAGAAATCAACTCACGGATTTACGGCACAGGTTATTCTTGGGACAGGAGGTTTGGCTGGTTAATTTGTGAGCTGGTGCTCTGGGCAGGAGCACTGTCTCCATGTCCTGGTAGGTTTCTGGACCCAAGAGGACCTGACACACCAACCAGTTAAGCCTCAGAATCAACTCTCACAGCAGAGCCATATGGCAAAGCTTATGGTTGCTGTTTAAACGCAACTTTACACGGCTTAGTAAGAAAAATCACAGGTCTGGCTGGAACTCTCTAGGTTCCCACCACCGAGAGAGGATCTCAGTTTATGCTTAGAAGGCAGTGGCTTGCCTGGTTTTCAGGTAAAGTTTAAAGGCTCAAAACCAGGAGTGATGTAAAAAGTACCCAAGAGATGCTGTTTTAAAATGTCATTGTTTGTAACGTATCTCCTGAACTGGGGAATGAGGTTTGCGGCAATGGTTTTTCTGCTGCTCTGGGATGCGCTGCTCAATTGTAATTTTATAGTATCTCAAGAGCTGCTACAGGGCTGAGCAGTTTCCTGCATTTGAGCTGTGACCGCAGCTGAAGGTCAGGACACTGCGCTGTGGCCGCTCCTACGCGGTGCCGTGTTCTCAGCTCTTTCACACCAAAATTATTTTTCAGCCAGTAACCAACAGTAAAGGAAGATACATAGTATGGGATCTATCCTGCCACACGGGATATAGAAGCGGGTGGGGGGAGATAGGGCAGGGCGGTGACAGAAAGAGACAGAATATAGGGACAGTTATCACAAAGGAGAATTGCAGAGAACATTGCTGCACCCAGTTAAAATCTGAGCTCTATTTCTTTTCTCCAAGCCGTGCTGCTTGCAGGGGAAAACAAGCATTTCAGAAGAGAGGACACAAGTTGAGTTCTTATACTAAGTAAAAATGTGCCAGTAATGCTTTTGCAGTGTATTTACAGGGTCTATATACATCGTGCACAGAGAGAGTCCCCCGCCATCTGTGCGCTGTGGATTGTGATGCCACAGCAAATAACGCCAAACACATTCCCAAATATAGAGTACAAGACAAAACCGAATTTGGAAAATGTGCTTTCATGAGCACTTTGAAAGGGTTTAGGTAAGAAGAAAAGTTTATTCCAATAAGAAGAGGTTGTGTTTTGTAAGAATAAACATGACCGAAGGCTGTAGTTCCTTTGGCATGAAGAGTTAATTTACTGTATTGGTAGGTGTGTACATCTCTGATATAGTTCAGGAAGATTCAATTAAAATCTGTCTTCTACATGAGGCTTTGAAAATGATACTTGCAAAGTGATTTTACTTCTTAATGAACTTAATCATGGTTGAGAAGCATCTATCTCAGGAACTCTCTTATTAACTGTTTATGACTTGATCAGAGGAAAACTTGATCTTATTTTTTGCTTTCTTAAAAATACGATTTCAGCATTTGACCTGCCGTGTTTCTCACATCCGTCAGTCCGTCAGCCAGATATAGGAATAGGCAAGGGCGTTTTGGTTGGTGCTTTATGTTTTGATCTGTCTTGGCCTGTCCCGTTGTTGAACCACTGGAGGGCAGAATAGAGACAAAGAAACGCGTTTTCCGAACAGGAATTGCTGCGTGTTGCAGAGATTTACGCCTGCAGGACATTTATTTTCGATATTATGCAGCTCTCATTGTGATTAAGGCCTTATACAGTGAAATCTTGGTTCAAATAATTAGAGTAAAGCTTCAGTTCTTTTAAATAAAAGTCAAAACTTTTTGCTGATATTTAGCAAATTCTTTTGTTAAGTCTGATGGAATAAGTCTCCTCCAGCACTCAGGTTATATTGCAAAACATGCTGCAGTAGAAAAACCCCAAAAATTAGGGAGGGAAAAAAAAAAAAAGAAAACGTGTCCTTTTGATGGTGATATGTGCATAGGCTTCAGCTGAATCATGTCATCAAAGGCAACTTTTCATGATCAAAAAAAGTGTCTGTTTTTGAAATTCAGTTTATTTTGTGAACAAACATGAGCTGGGCAAATTCAATTATTTTTTCTATTTGCATAAGTAAAATTCTACTGTATATTGTGCTGTAAATATCAGCCTTTGTGTATTTTTGATGCAGTTGACTACAGCTGTAGGAACTATGTTGTCCAATGTATTTAGTAGTTTTTCTGTCTTGTTCCAGTTATGTAGACGTATAAAGATGTAGATGCTGTGTTGAAGTGATCTTTGTGGGTTGTTGGGCTTTATTAAACTTCGGCTTTAAGGGAACTGTATTCTGCTCAGCAGCAGTGACATGATTAACCGCGTTCAGCAAAAGCCTCGCTAGCCCTCTCAGTCTGGCAACAAAAAATGACAAAGCTTAGTGAATGTCCCTGTCACTGCAATGAGGTGATTGCTGGTACAAATGTGTTATCCCTAATATAGATTATTGACCCCCCCCACCCTGCAAATGACTCGGAGAGAGTTGCCTTTGAAGAGTCTGTACTAAACCCGAAAGCCCTTGTGGTGGAGCAGGTAGGGGCTGTGGGGTTGGGGTGGTTTAGCATCTGGACAGCATGGTTTATCTTGAGAAGGGCCATCACCCTGTTTCCCCCAAAATAAGACCTACCCTGAAAATAAACCGTAGCATGATTTTGGAGAATGCTCAAAATATAAGCCCTACTCCAAAAAGAAGCCCTAGTTACAGTTCATTGAAAAGTCAATTAAAATAGTGTCCAGGCAGCTACGCATGAAAAAAAGTAAGCGTCTTTTGGAGCAAAAATTGTATTAAGACCCTGTCTTATTTTTGGGGAAACAGGGTAATTCTGTGTTGTGCTTGTCACCTCTCAGAAGGAAAACCAAGATGCAGGGTGCTGGCCTTGCACCCGCCACAGGCATTTACACATTTCTCGTGACGCATTATAGCTCCTTTTAGTTTGTTTTGCTTTAATGCCACCAAGGCAGTGCCTTCCATCGTGACACACAAACCAGTAGATGCCAGTGGGCCTGCGGTGTACAACAGCGAGTAGCAAAGCTGTCGGTATCGTGATGTGGCACCTCGGAGCAAGTGATGGAGCGGCTGGTGCCAGCGAGCACGGCCTTGATCAGAGTCCCAACTCCTGCGCTTGTCCCCGTGTTATTTCCATTGAAATAGAAACAAGCTTGGGCTCAGCTAAGCAGTGAAGTGTTTGAGTAACAAGTGCATCATTTCCCTGTATTAAAAAAAAAAAAAAATTGTTTAGACGGGGAAAATAAGTGGGGTTAGAAGGTACCTCAGCTGATGAGTTAAACTACTTAAACAGCACATATGTAGAGACAAATGTGGTCCTGTCGGTGAGTGCTTCCCTTGGTCCAAGCGAGTAGTGAGTAAGGCTGACTGTGACTTCTGGCAGCTTTTTAAGACCTTGCCTAATTTATGCTCTAGGCGGTGTTTAGAATATGCGGGTTAAGTTTTGTGAACTGACCTATTTTAAAGTCCCATCTACTTTCCTGCCAGTTCTTCGTGCAGAATAGTAACCCAGCAACTTCCGCGAGATTCTTCCGCTATTTTGTCTCGCTTTGATCTAGGGCTTAACAAAGGTGAGGAGTCAAGTGGCTGGAAGACAGGTCATTGCTAGTGAAAATACATAGCCTGTACGTGTCCTATCTCTTACTTCCCTGCTTTGGATTACCTACAAATGAAGCATATCTACATATACACTTTCTTTTCATATACGCTTCTTTCCAACATATACGTTTCTGTCCAAGTCATTTGCAGGGTGGGGGGGTCGATAATCTATATTAGGGATAAGCATATATTTTCCTGTTGGCTAGTCTTAAATTCTCATGGCTAACCCTGTGTTAGCAGTGTACATTCATGTCTTTTATTTCAAGCAAGGTGAAAGCATTTGTTTTTTCTTTTTTTAGCCAATTAATTCTGTTTCTGGAAATTCCGCTTCCATTATTAGCAGCCTGATTGCTTTTTACAAACTATGAATACCAAGCGAGTATAACAATGTGTTTTCCTTGTGGTGAAGACAGCATTTAAAGTCCAGAAGAGCTATTAAAAACAGTAAAAAGTGCAATTTTGATGTTTTTCATTTTTTTTTTTTATGGTAGACAGGTAGTTTCATGTTAGAGATAAGATTATCTGTAAGTGAAATAATTACTCTTTAATTAAGATAATTATAAAAACAGGAATGTAAATACTCAAGGTATAGTATGCCTCAACATTTTTTCTTGCGCATTATCCGCAAACTTATCTTGCATACCTAAACCCTGTTTTTACTTGATGGTTACAACAGCATACGCTCCAAACTGAAAACAAAGTCAGCAATTGAATTTTATGTAGACTGTTAACAGCTGAAAAAGCCTTTTTGGTTTAATTTTCCTCATTTCTTCAGCCTTTCTCTTTTTAGGTCATTGTCTAAGGAACTCGTGGCATCTTCCCACCAGTCTCGCATTTATTTTCAGCTGGATTTGGTCTAGGGGCAATATTTTCCAAGTTCCTTCAGGTTTCACGAAAATATCTGGCCAAATGTGTAAGGGACTTCATTGGTGTTGGAAAAGACAGGAGTGAAATGTTCCGAATGGCCCAGCTGCAGGAAAATGTTTGTGTTTGTTACACCACAGAGTCCAACTGTGGATCAGCAATCGGGGACCAGTGGAACCGCATTAGGCCTGATGCTGATGGAGCTGATTGTTTTGTCTATTCTGATAAGTCATACCAAAATAGGGATGTTTTGCATGTCACCTTAGTGTATAAATCTAGTGATTTCACTAGCAAACAGAAAAACGCAACGGCAAATCGATCGTTCTGTTCTGATCAAGGAAAAATTAAAAGGATCACCAACTCTTTACAGTCACAGAGCCTGTTATTTCTGGGCTGGTTCTGTCTCTGGTGCGGACTAAAGTTCTTAAAGACCAATGGCAGTTTTGTCTGTTTGTTTTTTTTTTTTTTCTTTTTTACTTTTTTGAATAAAAGAGAGAAGCATACATATGGAATTAGTGTTCTAGGGAAATGCTTCTCATGCCCAGCTACTATCTAATATGGATTTATTTCTCCTAATTCTTGTCTCTTATGGAAATTTCTTTCTCTGCTGTGCCTGTGCTGCAAAAGCAGCCACGGTGTTAATCTTTGAGACTCACAGTGCTGTTCCCCATTAGCAATACTGATTTTTCTAACTGGGTCAGTTGTTTAATTTTCTTTGTTCCCCTTTATTCAGATGTGAATGACGCAGCAAAATTTGACATGGAGGATCGAGCCCATGAGTCCGAAAAGCAACATTTTTGGCACAGTTGCTGCGATGCTGTGGGAGAGCGTTTCCAAATACTTGGAAGCTGTATTGCACATTCATAATGTTCTGTTATCAGGGTTTGTTGTCTCTGTGATCTGCCTGTGCTTGTTTTAGACAAATATAGTAGTAGTGTGGGAGTTGCAGGCTCTAGTGCCAGAATCTCTATTGTGCACAATGGGTGTAGGAAATCCCTGGAACTTCTGTGCAATGTGGCACTGGAAATCTGAGTTCTTTGGCCCTAAGAAAAATTAAACACATTGACGACACGTGGAAGAAAAAAAGCAGCAGCTGAATTACTGTTCAGAGTGTGAGTATTGATTAATATTGCTACGCAGTAGTTAGTATGGAACAGTAGTAGCTGTTTGCTGCTATACTGAACCACATGAACCTGAATGATATTTTCTTGATTTTTGCAAGAACCAAATAATTCTGGAAAGGATGCTGTGTGAATTGAAAAGGGACACTATATCAAATGAGGAGGAGAAAAGAGCGCTCAATACCTTAAAAATCCAGTTATTGGATGGCTTGCTCAAACTGGGGAGCTCAAGTCATATTCAAATGTAAATTCCACGAGCAGAATTGGCACCTGTACAGAACTAAACACCTTTTTATTACTGAAACAGAGAATCAATGGGGCAATCATTGCACTTTAACAAATGTAAAAAGTATATCCAAAACGAGAAATTCAGTTTAATGCAACTTGTTTCCCTTATTTGTGTCCTCCTTGAGCTCAGTTCCACTGGGAAGAGCACCCAAGTTTTGTGAAGCGGAGGCGCCAGCTTCTGGTTGTGCCTTTGCTTTGTACAGGGTTCAGAGGATGACTCAGGTCTCCTGGGCAATCACTTGACCTCCACATCTCACTTCCGGCACATACAGAATAGTGATTTTGACCACTTCACACAGGTTAGAAATTGTCGCTACTGACACCAGCAAATATTTTAAGTATCTCTGATTGATGCAATAACCCAGCGAAAAATTGTAATGCCCATTCTCGGAAAAAAATACCAGTTCAATTCAAGCATGCACTGGGACAGATCTGTCTGTACAAACACTTCAAGAACTGGTTGGTGGCCATCCTGGGTCTGTCCAGTGTCGCTGGGACACGTTTACAATCAGGAACAGCTTCCCTTGACTTCAGGGGTGTTTGAATTAGGCTTTAGTATTACGCTAACTCTTTGGGTTATTGATATGTTGGTTTACTGGAATATTTCTAAGTTTTAAAAGTTTCTTTAGCAAACCATTCCAATACTGTGTTTCGTCATGGCCAAAATGAGAAATCATTCCATATCTCCAGAGGGTCAGACTTGAGGAAGTTTCCAGTCTGATTATTGTAGTGTTGAGAATAGGAGGTTCTTGAACAACTTATGACGACGAATCCGAACTCATCCTCTGAGGCTTCTGGAGGCTTTTAGCTTAATAATTTAATAATAGAGGTGATTAGACACCCTTTCATTAGAACAGTCCTTGTCAAGACTCCACACTAAGTAAACTGGTCATCTTTGCACTTGTAAAGAGAATGAAAGATAGGTACATTTTACTTAATTCCCAGTGATACCCACTGATCTATTATTTGAGTTTTTCAGCTGTTCATACTTAACTTTTGTTGTCTAAGAAGTGTTGTCTTTCAAATGGGAAGCATGTGGACTACAACTATAATCCAGTAGATTTTTGGAGGCGTAATTCCTGTGGGACTGGGCAGTTCCATAGCCTGTCTGAAGGAGCCTGGTCTCAGCTGTGATCCTGCTGCTGAACACCAGAACTTCTGAAGCTGCCCCTTAAAAACTGCCATCCAGAAATATTGTCTGATTTTCAGTAGTTTGAACTGCATTGTGTCATCAATGGTTTTGCCAAATTGTACTGTGCTGCAGAACGTACTGTCTTAAAGATTGAGTTAGTGCCTGAATGTAATAGTTTGTGTTATAATTTCATCTGCTAATTAAAAATAGCTATTTAAGCTCCCTCAGTTGCAGCAAAAAGTTTGAAAATTTAAAAACGAATCCTCAATCCTCAAGATTCGATATCCCAAAGGCAAATAGTAATCCATATGTGTGTTTATATATATACGCCTCTATTTATATATAAAGAGAGAGCCCTTTTAAGCCTATCTGATGAGCTTTTGGGGATTGACTCACGACTTTTGAAAGTGTGAGGGGTTGGCAATACTGCAAAAGCAGCAAATTAATCATATCTGTTGAAAAGTGTTTTTAGGTTTATAGCTAGGACAGTGCAAATACTTGTTCGTGCTTTGTTGTGAAACAGCAGGTTCGTTTTCTCATGAGATCATGAGTGTTACAATTTTCTGTTGCCATTGTCTTTAAGGTGAGTTGGTATAGGATGGCACGTATAATGATGGAGTGGATCCGTCTGGCCCAAAGGTAACGTGTGTCACGGCGGTGGTTCAGTGCTCCGTCAGCGCGCTCCTGAGGTTTGTTCTCTGACATTCATCACATACCATGACTTGTTAGTACGTGCCCAAGGTATGAGTGAAGGAAGGGGGAATCTTTTCCAGAGCAAGATAATCCTCACAAATTCCAGTGACAGAATCATTGAAAACCAAGTGCTGTGGCAAAAAATATAACCTAATGTTTTTCTGGAAAACCTTTTTTTTAAAAAAAAAAAAGTGAGGGGCAAGAGAGGACAGACTGTAAAATTTAAATCGGAGGATCTGAACACAAAGTAGAACATGGAATATTTTGAACAATATCAATTACGCAGTGTTCTCACCTGTATATTGCAGAATTTTACGGAAGAATGGGTCATATTTAAAAGCAATCAGCCAATCCAAAATGAGTACAGGTTGGCAGTGACAGAAAATGTTTCTGTGTCAAAGGAGGTTCAGTGAGTTCTGTAAGGCGGGACATTCTGGATGCCGCTTGCAGAGCACAGATGTCCTAATATAACCATTACCATTATTACTAATTCACCCGTAAATGCTGTAAATCTATAAGCTGATGCATTGGGAAGGCATTGTGCCCACGGCACCCTTCTTGACGTTTTTATGGTTTGCTAGACAAGTAAGTAGTCTCTCAAAAGTACCACCTCAATCGTTTTGAAACTTACTATAGTTTTTACACTTCATTACATTATGAGCCTTTTATTCAATGAAACAAAACAAATAGTCCATGTTAGGCAACTGCTAAGCTGGACATTAGTATTATTACCACTGTTCTTTCCTCTCGGGAGAGTTCTATACATGTTGTTTTCCATGCAGTTGATTCTATGACAGTGCAACCGCCTTAACCCTCTTGGTCCAGCTGGATAATTGGTCAGCAAGGGCACAGCAGACAGGGGGAATAGTCTGGGATTTGCCCGAGAGAATAAAAGGATTGAAGAAACCTGGGTGCATATGTTGGACTGTAGCTCCTTTCCTGTTTGTAACTTTGTGGTGGCGACATGATTGGTATCTAATTGCTGCAGGGTCACCTTTAAACAAACAAACAAAAAGAACCCAAACCAAAACAGCCCACTAATTCACTTTCTAGCAATCTGGTTGGGATAATTTATTTTACTTCCGTTCGATGTCTCTCCAGGTGTTGGTGGTAAATACACGTAAGATTCTGATTCTTGGTCAGTTTGTGCTTATGTTTCTGCTTCTTCCAACTTTCGTCTGGAATCGATCCTGCAGTATGTGGCACGGTTTTTCGGTCCTTCACTGCATCTTCTTTCAGGAAAGAACAAAAATGTTCATCAAGATATTCCCCAGTGCATACCTGAAATAGATTCTGTTTACCATTTGGTATTGACCGTGATGTTTACCAAATGGGTGACATCTAACAGTGATTTTGTGACAGAGACTCTTGGATTCTCTTCCCAAATGAGTCCAGGTTCCCTTTTGTGAAGACGTACGAGTTGTTTTCCTCCATATGCCTCAATTTTCTTGTTTGTCAATTGAGGTTCTATGTGGATATCCTCTTCTAAAGCTATTACTCCACTGTTGTCAGCAATAGTAATATCTAGCAGAATAAAACATCGATTGCTAATTTCTGTCAAATCTCTCTGTATTGTATTGGGGGTGATGCATTTGCTTGTGTAACTTTTGTTGTAGCACAGGAGGGACAGATTGTACCCTACATGGGCAACAATCGCATGGGCCTGGAAACTTTGGGAGTTGACAAATCCAAGGAAATGCGTTGAGTTTCCTTATCAGAGGAGTGGCGTTGCCTTTGTGTCTCTGAACAGGGTGTCGCCTGCTAATCTTGGAGTGTCTCAAATCGTGGAGGGAAAATACATGAATTGCAGGTATTGCAGGAGGGATACGAGAGTCGCACGGAATTCAGGTCCTCGTTCTCCACTGGGTTACTCTGCTGCCATGCCAGTGTTGACTCCAATAACGGCATGTCTGTTCGGAAATGCTGATATATTAGTTTCTGAATGTGGTTCCAGGGCAGGACAGCTGGTAGTGACAACGTGCTCCAGGCATCGCCACGCCGGGGGGATGAGGAATTAATGCCAGCAGGCAAGGCATTGATTAATGTCCTTGAGCATTAATTCAGGTTTTTATGCCCGGTTAGGAAACGAGTCAGATTATATCCCTTATAGATTGTGCGTTTGGTAATATGATAGGAAATATATGTAATGTAAAATCAATTGAGGAGTAATAAGTAAATAGACATGTTCTGCAACTTTGTAATCCCCTAAATACCATCTGGATTTGCAGATCACGGTTTACATTCAGATGTTATAGAAGCGTGGATGTGGCACCGTTCAGTGAGATGTGATGTGATGTTTGTGTGCTAAATTGGAATGCCAAAAAACGCACTGGCTGAATCAAGCTATTCTCACCTGTTTTATGAATGTAAGGCAGAGGTGGCCAAATTACAGACAGCAAGTTGCAGCGGAGCACGGCCCGGCCCCCTCTCGTTTGATCTTATCTGCTGTGTCAGGAGGTGACGGGCTCCGCCAGGCCATGCCGAGGCCAGGGGGTCACCGAAGTGCCAGAAGGGGGAGGAAAGGACGGGACACACGGGCAGTTCATCAGGGAGGGGGATGCAGGCTGCAGCCAGGGGCGTTTGCCTTTGGAAGGGTAGAGGGTGATTGTACACCCAGGTCACAGGTAAATTTGATGATGTTCAGGCCATAGCGTCCACGGATGAGGCCCTGGGTATGCGGATGCCTGGCACGTGGGGACGGTGCAGCTGGAGAAGCAGAACAGACAGAAACCTGGGCTGGAGTCTTGGCTTGGAGAGAGATGGGAGATTTGGATAGGAGAGCAGGAGGTACAGACCGTGGGACTGGGCACACAAGGGTGGCTCCAAACCACACTCAAGTTCTGGAAAATGGCTGGAAATGTCACCTTTTCCTCCCTCCTTTTTCCCCAGAGACAGGGGAAGATAAGAAAAAAAAAAAAAAAATCTTTCTTTTGCTAAAAGGCAGAAGCTGATTCTAAATGTAATTTCAGGCTCTGCATTGGGATCTCTAGTGATGGAAGACTGTGGCTGGTTGAAGGAGGAGGAGAACTGGGAAATAATGCAGAGATTGCATTAGGATGTGATCACAAAGAAAACAAGATGTATGAAGTTCCTAGTAGAACAATACTCATAAAATGGCTTTGATATTGTGAAAGTCTTTTGTGAAATGAGGCAACTTGAAGATCCCATAAGCAGTGGCCAGTCAAGTCCTACCTGACCCTGTGGCTGGAATCAATGCAAAAGTGCTCAAAAGTCTCCATTGTTCATCTTTCTGTCTCCCACCACGCTGCTCAGTACATTTCCATCTCTCTGGAGTAATTAGCCTTGAATTTTGTTGTTTTAAAATACCCTTTTGTTTGTTTTTTTGTAAAAAGATAATTATTGGGAATTCTTTTACTGTTTCAGTGTCTGTCATGCGTTACTCCAGTAAATAACTTTAAAAAATCAAGTATTGATTTATATATTTGGCTCCCCTTTGTTCTATACAAGAGCAATGATTTCACTTAGCTATTATGATGGATAAAACTTCAGAGATAATTAAATACATTAAATCCCTAAGGGAAGACTTACTTCAGGTCTGAAGTATTCAGACTTAAAAGCATTTAGAAAGTGTTAAACCCACCATCTTTTCAATACTGTGACTTTAAAAAAAACCCAAAAAAAGAACAAAACAATAAACCCTCACTGAACATGTACAGTGCAAGTAACTGTTATTCGTTAAAGGCATTTTCCTGTATTCTAACAAAAAAGTCACAAGACCAAGGTGATTTCTTTGACTAATTGTATATTTTACGTAACCCTTTAGTAGAACCACACTATTTGAGTAAGAAGTCCGACTTAGACACTTTTTAAAATCGTGTGCAACCATGGCCAGGTACAGAGTCTTGTTCATTCATATACATATTTCAGATTCGAAATTCATTCAAATACGTGTTTAGTGAACATGGGCAAGAACAGAAAAAGTGTTTGTAATTGCCATCTTATTGGAACATAAGTTAACACTTCAAGACTTGTTAGATATTCAAGACTATTCCTGTTGCAGCAGTGTATTTAGTACATATATGCAGGGGGCAGCGAATGTCTCCTGTGTCTTCTGCATTTGTTCTGGACGGACTTGGGACTTGCTGGTCATGTCAATGCAGTTGTTACCTGAGCTGGTCAGGAGGTGTGGAACCAAGCAGTCCTAACCAGGAAACCCTAGAAAATCATTGACTGTAATTATGTTTAGGTCAAAATATGATTTTTTTTTTTGCATCTCTTTTTTGTGTAAAAAATGTATTTTTTCATTTTTTGCTGAAAAGCTGAATAAGAGACAAAGCCTAAAATTGCCTGAAAAGGGCACAAATTCCAACATATACAATATTAACATTGCGTATGGAAACCTGAGTCATCTTAAAAACTCTTATACATCAAAACTGGCTCAAAGAAGGAGAGAGCATATCGACATATGAGAGGTGTGAACGTCTTCTCACAGCAGTGCCATGTCCTGAGGGTCCCCCTGAGGTTCCAGTTGGTGACAGCAGAGGCACGTTGAGCAGTGACTGATGTTTTCCTCAGTTTCTTCTTTCTGTGTTCGTCACAGAGCTGTGGAAAACCACAACGTCTCTCCAGAAATCCCAGTTGTGCCTTCAGGCTGGAGCAATCAGCTGTGTTTGGGGGGACAGACTTGGGCCGTGCCTTTCTGCAATCAGAAGAGACAAATCTGAGCTTTTCAGCTGGATTATTGCTGGATTTGCCTCTGAACAAATATAAAGACATCAGGGAGTGTTCTACTGGTCCTTAAATTTTTTGGATAAGATATAATTGTGAACAGAAAAACTGGACCCTAAAATAAACAAAATAAGATTGTCAAAGCTGTTTGTTTTTGTTTTGTTTTGTTTTTAATGAGATAAGCAAGTGTTCATGCTGACAAGACTGACCCAGGAGGACTCAATCTATTATATCATGGTTTTCGTGATGTATCTTGACAACCGTCGGTCCAAGACAACCATTAACTGTTTTAAAGCAACCCTTCCAGTCCCTGTTTACTTAGTTCTTGTGGTACGGTGCCAGCAGCAAGGGCATCTTTACATAGAGGATGGAGCAGCCCTGCCCAGCAGCATAAGGCATTATGATTACGTGAAAAAGAACACGGGAATGGGAAGATTGATTCCAGTAGGTGATAACGTGGGAGACTTGGCATCTCTCTTTTGCCTGCTTCATGACTAAAATTCAGTATTTGTAAGTTTAATGAAAAAAGAAACGTTTTTAATATTAAAAGGGTTAATTCTTAACTCATTTCTCTTTGACAGACAAGAAATATTTTCTGTAGGCCATAAATAACACATTTTAATAAACCGAGACTTTGATTACTTCATGTGGTCCGACTTGCATTGTAATTTTGCAGCGACTGTTTGACACTGTTCCAACATCCAGTTTCTGTTGTGCATATTAAAAGATCTACATATTTCAGACGTGTACAGGTCTTCATGGTCTACTAGTGAACAGTGTTATTACTGAAAATATATCTGACCTTCTAGCAAAATAATTGACTTTTAACGGAAAGTGATTTTATTTTTTTTAAAAAAGCTTCATTGTTTTCGTGATTTACCTTTAATTTACGTTCCCGTCCCATACAGTCATTTTTCTCAAACGGCACTAATTTCACAGTTCAAACAAGGCTTCCATTTCACCCTTGAGCCAGGATCCCTGCTTCGCTTTCAACTGGGAGCGCACAAGCCAGGTTTTTGGAATCGGTTCAAGGTCAAATTCAGTTCCCTGGCGTTTTGTCTTAACGTGAACTTCAAGGAGGGATAAGAAAGGGTAAAACTTAAAGACAAATCCTGGTCAATACGTTGGTGGTGGCATGAAAAGAGC
Organism: Pampusana beccarii; assembly: GCA_013399365.1. Taxonomy (NCBI): domain Eukaryota; kingdom Metazoa; phylum Chordata; class Aves; order Columbiformes; family Columbidae; genus Pampusana; species Pampusana beccarii. The sequence continues at coordinate 877,324 of VWYH01001506.1, forward strand.
AAGAGGACTAACGCTGACGTTTGCTCCATTGCTGGAAGGGGAGGATGACAGCAGTTACTTGAACTGTTTCTAGGGACTAGAAACTAATTAAAGCAGCATCTCCTTTAATTTACTGTTATTGATTGTATCACCAGAACACCCATTTGGTAGAGAACATTTTTAATGCTATCACGTATGGTGTTCTCCCTGATCCCTGGAAAAAGGAATAAGGAATTAATATACTTACTATACGTTTAGCAGGTGACGTTGAATTACTTGAAATGTTGAGTTTATTTCTATATTGGAAAAAAATGTATCTTATGTACTTGGAAATCTAGTTATCCCTATCTGACTAGGAGTCCAAGAAGTGTTGGCTATATTATTTGTAATTAAGTAAACTGTTTTACAAGGTTAAAACTCTCCAGTAGTGCGTACGAGTCAGAGGGACTTCAGGGCTTGGCGCAGGAGGATGCAATCTCTTTGAGTCCAATGGGTCAGGGTCAAAACCACTTAAATGAGTTATCAATAGCTTGTTCAGGCTGCTTCTGGAGCAAAGCTGGCTCTGGAGCAGTTCTGGAGAACACAAGGGCTTATTGTGACAGATTTTTCACACGTGTGGGAGATTTCATTGGAGAAATGTTAATGTTTCCACTCTCTTTAGGGGAACCTTTTATAACCTGGCTGTAAACACGCAAAAAATAAAGAAGAAAATTGATGATTAAACTCCAGTTTTTTGCAGTAAACTGTTTCGGCAGCCCTGAGTAATAGAGGAGACCTTGCCCCATGTTTCAACACGATGAGCAGAAAATAACTTCTTCCAGAAAGCCTGAATTGTTTTGTCTTGTTGACAACAAAGAATTATGAACTTTTCCCCTTATCTCCAATATTTCACTATCCTTTATTTAAACTAGATGACATCAAGAAGTTTTGCACTTCTGTCGTTGCAGGTTTCTTGTGGCACTGGTCAGCTTGCACACAGGCGACATGCTCTCCCTGTCTCGAAAAATCTTTTGCTGTATGAAGAAATAGCACAATCGGCATTGTCTTCTAAAGGACAGTTGCTGCAGCCAAGAGGTAAGTGGCTTTTCCAAGCACATACGATACCACCGTGCAGCTATTTTGATGGTAAGTCCTGCCTGCGAGAGTCCTCTTTAAAATCCATCCCTGCCCAGACTGTAGCCGTGCTTTCCTCTCTGTGGAATTCCTTTGTTCAGATCTGACACTTCATCTGTAACCCTGGTTATTTATGGTTTACCTGATTTTGGCTGAGCTGAGCTCAGGTCTGTGCAATTTTCCAGCGACTTTGTACATGATGAACACTTCACTAAACTCGCTACCAGTGCCTTTGATCAATGTTCTCTTATAAAACTAATTATTCAAACTGAAACAGCCTACTGATGTAATTCTTAGCTCACTTTTGAACTGCCAGACTGGTGGATAGTGTATATACTCTAATTGTAAGTGATAATGGTATTTGTTGCCCTTTATTATTGCTTTTACTGAATGGCCTGCTGTAGTTTGGGGCTTTTCTATTAACTTACCCAGATGCATTACTCACTTGTGCAGTGTCAATGAAATAGCTCCTGCAGAGCAGCATGAAGGGATATAGAGACTGCTGGAGAATTTCCTATGAAAAAAGAACAGGCCATTCATCTGAGCAATAAACAAATCAGCAGACTAAGGATGAGAATGATTTCTGTGTGGTTGCAGGAGTCATAGTGAAGCATTCTTAGAGAACAGGGAAGGAAGGATTTAAATGAAAAATCAGGAGTCGTCTGAGGCTTCAAGATGGGGAAGATTGTCTGTAGAAGAGTAGTAGGATAGAAGTGAAGACAAGAACAGGAGGAGATTGTAAAGGGAAATTTAGAGCCTCACTTGAGGCTGGCAAAGTAACTATGTGCTTGATTTTTTCTGCCTCAGCTGTTGAACGGAAGTTAGTTTTGTATCAAGCTTTGTATTTTTATAAAGGTATCAGTTACTTCGTGTTTAAGTTCCATCAGAAGTTTATTCTCACACTTTAGTCTTCCCACTTAATGGCACAAAACCAGGGCAGGAGGCACCTTGAAGCTTCTTTTTGAGCCTGTGAGCACCCAGGAGCTACAAATAGTGCTGCCCGCAGTGATATGGCTGAGGTTTGTGGTATACTTCACCTGAATTTTCACTTTTCTTGTGAGCTGTTGTCTCTGTTCATCAGAAAACAAGAAATGTCGGAAGAGTCTCCAGAAAAGAAATATTTCTGTTGTATATCAAATTGTGCACGACATGCTATTTTTTTCAATTATTTAATTATTTAATTATTTTAATTACTGGTCAGGCTTAGTCTTCCTCATTTTGTTGTGTTTAAGGATTATCCTCTTACAGCCGTTTCCTAGTCAGAGTTCGTTTAGGCCATTGCATATTCGCTCAGATTATCGTCTGCTGTAATTGGTGCTCCTATTGATTTTGTTGGAGTCAGAAATCCAAATGTCGCATATGTACTGCAAGGTTTGAGCACCAAATATTGCCATTTAGCATTGCTAATAATTTTTTCCATGTTTTGACTTAGTTTGAAAAAAACCCAAACGCAATGATTACTTGGTGTTCGAGTTGTGTTAAAAACCTGTGATGTCTTTGTGTAACTTGTGTAAACATATTTCCAAGAGGCTTCCAGTTTTACAACAGAAAATAATTATTTGAGGTACTTTGGACTATCATGTCCTAATATGATTGCCTCTCTTGTCTAAAATGGTAGCATTGAGCTTTGTGTATGCTTCCTTCAGTAATTCAAGCTTCTGGATGTAAAATGTACCCAAACCCTGGCTGGACCACTGAAATTATCTAGTGTTTGTACGTGTCCATACAAACATGAGGAGTCACCTGTGAGTCCCTCCTTAAAGCAAACAGAAAACCAAAAACCATCATAAGAAAAAAATGGTATAGGTTTGTATGGAATGAGGAACTAGACTTCTGATGTTGGAAGATACAGCTCTCTATATCTTGCCCGATAAGGATTCCATCTGGTGGTTCTTTGGGTCCTGCTGGCTCTTTTGTTCCTTCTTCAGTAAACACATGAGTCAAATCTGACTGGGAAAGCAGGGAAAGGGCATCAACTGGAAACTTCCCTGTGGGAATGAAGCCAAATGTAGTAGGAGAACACAGCGGTTCGTGGGTTTGGCAGGAAAGACTGACACATGCATCTGAGCATGGAGTTTGTGTACGCGCTTTGGAAAGTGCCAAATGGCCATGCTTGGGACAGCCCAACTGCAGAGTTTGTGAGACTGGAACTGGGCTTTGATATCTACTTCTTCATGGAATCGTTTGTTTCTCTTTTTTGATTTTTTTTTTTTTTTCTAGGAGTACATAGAAGCCTATTAGAAAATACTAACAGGCTTTGTTTCCTCTTGCGATGAACAAAGTGTCAATAACAATAAGAGTGCTCTCATTTGTACTTCATCCAAACGCAGGCACCTTGCTACTGTTCAGATCTGTGTTTTCATTGTCTCTGCTGTGCATGCATTAAATTCACATGGTTTATCATAAAATGTTTCTATGCAATTCTTGAGCTAGGAGTTCAGCTGCCTTAATCTTCTGTATGGTTTGCAGCCCTCTCTTGAAGCGCCTCTCCCTCCCCAGGCTGTAGAAGAGAGTTTTAACATTTAGATATTTCATTTAACCTGGGTGGACTGAGTCTGGGCCTGACACCCACTGTGAAGGCAGCAAAACCATGGGTGCAGACTGTTTCATTCTGATAGCCCTCACACCAGAATAAAATGTACTTTTGCTTTCAGTGGAATCACTTCTTATTAATCCCTGTACAAATAAGAGTAGGAGCTGTTCTGCAAACGTTGAATTATTCATTGTATCTCTCCAGCAGGGCTTTTGGAGAGACCCAGTGTCTTTAATCTATGACATCATTAGTTGTGGAAGCCAAGTGCAGACATTCTACAACTGAAATGTAAATTCCCAGATATGACCTGAAAACTAAATTCCAGTAATATTCCTCCTCCAGGTGATCTCTTGTTTTTCATATAAAACCTCGTTTAACAAATGTTCACCACCCCCACTGTAGCCAGCTTTGTGCAATTTGAAAGCAATGATGCACAACTAATTGCTGGTGCATTGTGCTCAGTTATAGCAGCTGTGAATGATTTCCAGAAGTTGATTATTCTTGGATGAATGATTTTCTTACCTCTAGTACATCCAGGATTGCTGAAGTATAATTTACTTTTGCTGCTACAACAGACAACTAACCAAATGTTATGCCTCAGTGGTATATCAGTCCGTCGTGGCGAAATTCATTTCACACACTGCAGCGGATTTGCTCTCTGATGTTTTTTGACATTCAAGTTTTATGCCTGTATGGAGTACATGTTCACCTGCCCACATGATTCGGAAAAGCAAAGGCTAAAGTGGAATTTAATACGTTTAAATTTGGTTGAAAGACTTCAAAGTATTTTTTTAAAGATTACGCATACTGGCAGGGGACAGCGTTTGCAGATGTAAAACTCCTACTCTTTCAGTTGTAGAATATGCAAACTATTTCGGGCTTCTCAGAAGGTGGGAATTAGCCCTAACTGTTCAAGGCAATGTAACTACCAACACGTGGGTGTGGGCTGGTCAGTAGGGTTATCTACTGGGATGTTCAGGAAGTATTTGTTCATCCTGCAGCGTCGAGCAATGTCTTTTAGTTCTGACAAATGAGCTGACTCTTTTGTGTTCAAAGCCACTCACAGATATGAAGTAGAAGCTTAAATTGCTGTTTCCAAAAGAACTGGAGAATGGATTTTCAAAGGGATTTGGGTAACTAGAGTCACGAGGAGTGACACGTGTGGCCTGCCTCTCACCAGCAGGCACTTGGGTGTCTAAGTGGTGTCATTAAACAACACACCAAGTTTACTTTTGCTGGAAGTCAATGGGATTTAGCTCCTTCAGCCTCAATTTATTTTTGTAAAGCAAGTTACTGAATTTTTGAAAACTTAGTCCAGTGTGTATTGTTATCCGTTAGGGCTGGAGCCTGCCAAGACCAAATCCTAATGTGATTACTTAGACAGAAGTGTCATTGGAGCCCTGGAGTTCTGCCCAAATTAGGACTTCAGTGTTCAGCCCTTGGTCTTTTATGTCCCCAGCAGTCATAATGAACTTATGTGTTAGTGTTCTAGCTAAACAGTATCTAACAACAAATTATCACACTGGTTTGACAGAATAAAATATGGTTTTGTGTTAAATCTGTTCTTCAAAATTACAAATGCTGTTTACACCCAGGAAATTGCTTCATTTGTAGCAATTTCCTTTTCTTTAATTCCATTTCCAATTCCCATTATGAAACTCCCAGGCATGTAGTATGGCCCAATAAATAGGTGGAGTAGGACCAGAAAGGAGGAAATACCTTCCCTTTTGTACATTTTACTCCCATTTAGAGAAGCAAAGTAAGAGAAACATATATAGAAATTCCAAATGTAAGCAGTTAAAATAATTAGCAGAGAGATTAGCACTTGATTAACATTTTTTATTTTTTCCATATCTCCCTTTACAACCAGACGTAAATGGAATATTGTAGCTGACGTACTAATAGCCCTTTTGTGAAAATTCCAGTGCAGATTATGAAACTACACCCTTCAGCTCTGCTGTAAACAGAAGCGAATATCACTATATCTGGTTTACACATGGAGAAGCTGAACGGCAGGAAAACCTTTCTGTAAGCCACATGCAAAGTCAGTCAGAGAGCTGTGAGTGAGCCCATACCAGCTGGATCCTACTGCTGGGTTTGTTCTGGTTTCCCCCTTTACAACAGCAAATGTCCCCAGCTGGGTGGTGGGAGGCAATTCCGAGCCTGAGGTCACATTCATACAAGTAACATCAGTGCAACTGTGATCTGGGCAGGAACAAGCCCAGGTTCCAGAATAAGTTGGGAAATTACCTGTTGGAGAGCAGGGTAGGGGAAAGGGAGCTGGGGTACTGGGGACAGCAGGGTGCCCATGAGCCAGCACTGGGCCCTTGTGGCCAGGAAGGCCAATGGGACCTGGGGTGGATGAGAAGGGGTGGTCAGTAGGTCAGAGAGGTTCTCCTGCCCCTCTGCTCTGCCCTGGTGAGACCACATCTGGAATATTGTGTCCAGTGCTGGGCCCCTCAGTTCCAGAAGGACAGGGAACTGCTGCAGAGAGCCCAGCGCAGCCACCAAGATGCTGAAGGGAGTGGAGCATCTGCCGTGTGAGGAAAGGCTGAGGGAGCTGGGGCTCTGGAGCTTGGAGAAGAGGAGACTGAGGGGTGACCTCATTCATGGGGATCAATATGGAAAGGGGCAGTGTCAGGAGGATGGAGCCAGGCTCTTCTCGGTGACAACCAGTGACAGGACAAGGGGCAATGGGTGCAAACTGGAACACAGGAGGTTCCACTTAAATACGAGAAGAAACTTGTTCATGGTGAGGGTGCCAGAGCCTGGCCCAGGCTGCCCAGGGAGGTTGTGGAGTCTCCTTCTGTGCAGCCATTCAAACCCGCCTGGACACCTTCTGTGTGACCTCATCTGGGTGTTCCTGCTCCAGGGGTTGCACTGGATGAGCTTTCGAGGTCCCTTCCTATCCCTGACATTCTGGGGTTCTGTGGATGAAGAGCATCGCTGGGCAGGGAGACAGGCCCTGGCGTGGCACTGCAAGAGCCAGAGCAAACAACAGAAAAAAGAAGTTGGTATATATTTTTCTTCTGTGATAATAGAACTGGTTAACAGAGTGGGGAGTCAGAATGCTAGGAATTATCATCCTATAGAGAGCAGTTGGATGGAGTAGCATGATAGCCCAGCTCTCCTGGACTCTAGTGATCTCTTTCCAGTCTGCAGCCGTTATTTTGTACTGGACTCCAGCTCCCCTTGTCCTTGGGAAAGGCTCCTGTTTCTGTTGACAAATGTCTCCTGGTGCAGTGTCACTGGGAGTTCGATGTCCATATTTATAGCAGGGTGTGGAGCTCTTTAGCTTCCTACAAATAAAGTGAGATATGATTGCAAATCCGAATGTGCTAAAGGAACGGGAACCTCTCTTTCATGGCCGTATCATCTTCAATGTGTTTCCTTCTCAGCCTTCTCCATCTGCCCATCAGCTTCCCCGCAGCCCCCGCTACAATCAAAAGGGTGTTTTCCCTTAGCAGTTGCTAAGAGATCTCAATTACTGTTACGTGAGGTCTGAGGTGAACAGTGCTCTGAAGCACCGAAGAAAACTCTGTTCAGCCTCATAAATTTGGCTCACTGTTTGCAATTAAGAGATGGCTAATGAAATTAAAAAAAAAAAAAAAAAAAAAAAGGGCCATTTACCCTGAATGAGGTTCTTATAGGAGAGCAGTCACTTCAGAAATGACACTTTGATACTTGAACTCAGTGTTTTCCATCAATTTTTGTCTAAATAGAGCTGACTAAATCCATCTCCTGCAAATAGAAAATGTGAGTGTTCTTTCCTGCTTCTTGAAATGCACAGAGACACCGTCCAATCCCAGGATACTGGTAGGATGTGGTGACTTCAGACACCCGTTTCTGTCGCTAATTTGCGTGCAAGGGCCATGTACCAGATTGCAGTGACCTTCTGCCTTTGGCTGGTTCTCCTGGCGATGGTGCTGACATATACATTTTGATGAGGACAGTTTCAAGCTACTACAATTCTTTTTGAGGTCTTTCTTGTTCTCTACTCTGCAATCTCTTTATTGTCTAAATAACCTGGAAAAGGTTTGGAGAGTACACAGAAGTACTTCTCATCTTCAATGCAAATTAATCAGTTCTCTCCTGGAGACTTTTTGTCCATGTCCTGAGCTTAATAAGATATCCATCTGTCCTGGATATGTTGCCAATAATGTGTTTTGATTGGCACATTTCTCATGAGAGAAGTGCCCAGACCACGTATTTTGCATCATATACCCATTGCTTTATGTTCCTATTTTCCTCTGTGAAGCAGAAATTTCAAAAAAAACTCCCAAACCGGAAGCATTTTCACTTAAAAAATACCAAAGACTTCTGTGCTACAAAATATAGTAGAATGGTAGTATTAATAGCTGAAAAGCTACTCATATATTGTTAAGATCAGAGGGATAATGTTGTTTATCAGAGTCAAGCATCCAGGGGCTCCACCAGGTTAACGTGATTAAGAGACACCATATTTTTTGGCTATTTTAGTTCAAGGAACTGGTGCAGCCAAGCGTGTATCTGCCAACCTGGACTCCCAGACCTGACTGTCCTGTGCTCATCAGAATCAGACTTGTCTGGGTATGACTTTCAGGGCAAGTTTACTGCAAAGCTTAAATTTATACCTTGACTCAGTAGCAAAACACCTTTGCTGTTCTTGTACTGAACTCCAGTGCAGGGGTTGCCAAGAAGAAGTAAATCACTGGGAAATGTGCCATCAGCAAGTGAAAACAGTAAGTTAGCTCTTCAACAGAATGGAAAATAGAATTCTGGGGCACTTACATGGTGTTATAAACAAATTTGGAAAGGTAACTCGTTCCTTGATTATTGCAAAAGTATGTGATAATAATTAATTTATCCAAAAACATGCAGGAAGACAAAATAACGTGTAATCAACAGCCAACAATATAGTTCAAATGCCGTGATTTGTTATTAGTCATCCTAATCTCGTTTTATTAAACACAAATGCGAAAACATTCCAAGCCAAGCTGTATGACTGCTCCTGTGGTACCCCTGTCAAGGACTTCATTGGTATCAATCTTGTACTTCAGTCAAAACAGTTAGGGCATCAGATACCAAAGTTTTGGATAATTGAGCCTTGTCTAATTAATCTCGTGATTGAACTGACTTTTGGATATAGAAGTATGTTCACTATGTTTTCCGCGTGAATTACATGCATAAAGTAACAAGACTTTCTTCAAGCATTTCACGCAGAATTTGCCATCACAATGAATATACTACAGGTAGTAATGTACCTCTTGGGTGCGATGTTGTGTAAGAAAGGAGAGTGTCCGGATACAGTCTACATTCTGTTGTTGTCATATCACTGTTATTCTCCTCCTCTGACTGTATTTTACTCTGCAGCTCGTGCCCTGCTACCAGCTGTGTAGAAGTGACAACAAAATGATAGATCTGAATGCTTTTTTTCCTTTAGAAAACAGCCGTGCGTATTAATTCTTAGCAATGCTTCTTCCAAAAAGAATTGGCTCACTCAAATGTTAGGCATTCCTTGTAAATGTCAGATCTGGTGCATCTACGGATGCCAGAATTTGAGCAGAATCTGAATTATAGTTCAGTCCAGGTTCTGGACTCAACTATAAAAGCACAATAATGAAAGACTAATTGAAAAATGGTCGCTTTTAATTTCTTTCCATTCATCACAAAAATATATAGTTTGAAGCCACCTTGTAGAGCTCTGAGGCCAACAGTGAGGAGCTTGGAGCTATGCATCAGTTTCAGTTTTAAGACAAAGTATTTCTGAATACTTTCAACAAGACCCTCAACACGCTTATGTTAAGAGTGACTTTAACGAACCATTGGGAGGGAAAAAATGCCTCTGCCCACCACACTTTATTATACTCCTTTAGTTTTACTTCTCTTTCGTTGTTGTGAGATGAATGTTTCTGTTGGTCTGGGGGTTCCGTCATCAGGGGATGATGGAACAGGCTTGTCCTGCAGCTTGAGCTTTCCTGTGGTTGAGCCTCTGCTGTGTGTTCTAGAGAAACAGACGTTCTTTTGGGTCAGGAATGGTTGCTCACTTTCTCTGTTGTCTAGTCCACCTGTATTGACCTGTGGCCTGGGGTAAACCCAACTGTTGACCGAATTGGAGCAATTACACTTGAGCCTGTTGAGAGTGAAAATGAAGTACTGGGTTATTCAGTATTCTGGTGTTACTTTTCTCGGTTTGTTAGGTCTCTGTAGTTCTGGGAAGGTTCCTGCTCTCATATTGAGAGCTCTCATTACACAACACAGAAGGGCTGTCCTTCAAGAGGAGAAACAGCAGATGTGAGATTCATGGCTAAGACTGGGAACAGGAGTGGATTACAGTACGGTACAGTGTGTGGGAAGGGAGGGATGGCTCTGTACTGAGCCTTTGCTTGTAATTCTAGTCTTGTGTCAAATAATGATGCTCAGGACATAAATAATGTGAAGACCATAGTACTGTTCTTTGCTCAGCTACTATATGATTATGGAGGCCCGCATCATCTCTGAAGCCATAAAGGAGGTGACTTTCTGCACTACCTTGCTTTTTTGAGTTTTCTTTTGTTTGGTCGCTGTTTTGGAGGTCTCTTCCTGGGTAATGGTTCTTCTGGTTTCTGGATACATATTGTGGTTTTGGTGGCCAGGAAGCAATAAATCTACATATGCACCGTGTTGCTTGGGATTGTCCTTTATTTATTTATTTCTCTCTGAAGAGTAATTGCTCTTCATGAGTGATCTGAGTGGTAACTGCTGAAAGAAAACGGAGCAACGTCCCAGAACGATAGGGCAGCTGATCTTTTTATCCTGCCCTTTTTGTTCTTTAGTATGGGTTGGGTGTAACCAGAGCTAGTCCACAGTACCACCCCAGTGCCTTCTCTGTGCCTTTGGTTTGCTCCCACCTTTATTTAGGGGATTATTCACTAGTGAGAACAAGACCTGCACAGGATGGGCAGGGAAGCAATTAAAAGTACTGGGGGGGTTGGTTGTTTTCCTGGTACTGTCTTCTCTCTGGTCCAGCAGCGTCATCTTTGGTGTAACGAGTTCCGCCCTCTCCTTGGAATCAACATCGGTCTGTCTGCAGCGGTTTCACATTATTGGTGTTGAACAACCCCGGAGCAATTAGGTTTGGGTAGCCCTACAGTAGCATATAATCAGCACTTTGATGTGTCAGTGCTGCCTGTGACAAATGTGTGTTCTTTCTGTAACTAATAAAGCTGATGTGAGTGGCACTCATGCTCATGTTCTCGTGCTTTGGTGTTAACAGCAGATTGTGAAGCCTGAGACTTCATCAGGTGTTGTTCTGCATCAGTTACTCCTGAAGAATTTTATCGATCTTTGTATACATTCTTGCTAGATGTTTAAGGTCATACAGTTTTCCTATAGTCATTCCCCAAACTTTATATAAAGTGGAGATCTGTACTTTTTTTTATCTACCTCTTGTATGTGTTACACAGGCTTATGAAATATTTGTTGTTTTAAAGGGACTTTCAGTGGTAAGCAGAACCAGATTAAAAAAAAAAAAAAGAAGAAAAAAATAAAATCACAAAACTGTTTTATAGGGACTACTTTGGTAACTTTCTTAATTGGCCTCAAAATAGACTTGAGTAAAACGCAGTGAAGGCAGTGAAAAGTCTCTGTCAACTCAGAACAACCCTGAATTAGAAGCAGGCTGCTCTCTTGTGCTGTGGGCAAGTCAACTCAGCCCCAGCTTTTCTCCTGTTACAGTTCTTTACTATCTTTACTAGCCAGACTAGTTGTTTGACCTGGTTAAACTTGTATCGTGTGTGTCACGAGCAATGTAAAAGATCCTTACGGCTGTTCCAAAAATACAGTGTATTCGACAATCTTAATCCAAAAGTGCAAGACAACGCAGGTCTCTCTCATTAGTGGATTGTGGTAGGTATTGCTGAATCTAGTTCAGACAATTACTATTCAATTTTATGTCTTCAGGCTATGTAATAAACTGGAATATGGTTTTCACTCTGATCAGTCACATGAGAAATGTCTATTTACTGTTACATACCCTTAAGCATCCTTTTTTATCCATCTCTTCATTCTGGCAAATGCTTTATACTTTCCATCATTGTATTATGTACAGAGTTAAACAATTAGCTTGGGATTTGAGTAGATAGGCAGCATCTTATCAATGTGCAATTGGAGGTGCACCCAGAGCCAGACACTGAGCCCAAATTCTGAGACTGATGGACTGGACCTCGGCATTAACCTGGAGCGTGGCTGTGGGAGGGGTGCTCTTGGTTCTTAATCTCTTCAAAATTTAGGTTGTGGTGTTGTGTTTTGTTTTGTTTTTAAATAATTTCATGAGGAATAGAAGGAAGAGGTAAAAGATTTACTAGACCTTTCAGAAAAATAAGCTTATATTCTTAGTCCAAAGTAATATTCTGATGTGTTTTTTCCTAAAACTTTTGTCGTATGGGTACAGAAAGTACAGCATGAGCTTGTCTACAGAGGAAGATCATGGCTTGTTTTTGAGCGACAACACTATTTCATGTTGCGGTCTGTCATAGTGGGTTTTAAAAAGAACAGTTGGACAAGGTAAGGTCAAGGAAGTTGTATCAGTGCGAGTCAGAAATGAGAGGGAGGAAGTCTTCTAGACAAAGAATGTCAGGGTTTGCATAGTTCTTCCTAGATTAGCTCTACTAGCTTTCATTGCACGTAGATCAACACAATACAAAACATAGCGTGGAACTGCAAACAAGTGTGAGAGGTGACGTGCAGGCTGAAAGAGCAAAGCAAGCTCAAATCTTGCCCGTGGAGCTTAACAGTGCTGGGAATATGTGTCATTTCATGCTGTGGAGGCGTTCCTGGGAGAGCGGCTGCTGCTGCATTGGCTTTGACTTGGAGGAAAGGAGACGGCAACTTGTGGCAACGGGAAGGATCTGTTTGTAGATCACATGGAGTAGATGATTATCTTCATTAAGGTCAAGGGAGTAGAACATCACGAATAGGACAGGCTAACTTTGGAGGTGTGGACATAGAATTTAATTAATGCTAATGAATGGTGTAAAAATGTGAATACCTACCGTCGGTGGCTGTATAGAGTGTCGAAGGGTCTCTCAGGCTTTGGGCGTTAAACTGCGAGGCTGAAGACCTGGCGCTACTTCAAAATGTTCTATGAGACAGTAAGGTGACTCCAGATACATCTTCCCATGTGTCTGTGCGTTATGGATTTGCTTAGTTTTAGTCCTTGCTTGATGCCACTGGTGCCTGGTCATGACTTAACTGCCTGGTCGCTGGCTTAACTGCAACAGTCGCAAACTCACAATTGTGCTGGCAGTGGGAGAAGAGGGTGTTTTTTTTCTAAACAGCTGTGAGACTTTAAGGCCTTGTCACCTGAGCTTGGAAAAGAGCTGGGTAAAAAAAAAATATATATATGAAGTGCAATATACTCCTGCTCAGGCTGCTTTGCTTTCTTTTGCCGTACCAAAACCATGCAGGCAGATCTAGCTTCCACAAAATACTGTGGAAGACTGAGTATTTCTGAAAAAATTTTAATCTGACTGTTTGTTTTTATGAAAGCTTAGCACCAAGGAAAGTCTCTGTATGTACCGGGTTATCACATGTGCTCAAACAAGCTGCCTTTGCAATGCTGATGCCAGTTCAGAGGGCAGGGAATAAAAGAAGAGAGCAGGCAGGCTCCGGAATAGATCATGCTAATTAGCTTTTTCTTTTTTTTAAATTTAAACTGTGAAAGTTGGCTGTAGCACTCCCTCTGATTATAGCTTTAACTACTGTAAATTTGGCTGATGTTTGTTTGAGAGGAAAATAGCAATTACGCAACACGCAGGTGCCCTGATAGCACTTGAAGGTGTGTTGCTGAAGTAAACAGCCCTGCAGGATCAATTTGCCCGAATTTCAAAGCTGAGCGTGTATTCTCTAAATCTGCTGATGCTGAAAGATGCATCTCTCCACATGTCCAAACCTCACTGCCAAAATACTGCAGAAAACACCAGTAAAGGAGTCACCGTGTTATATTTTTTGGAGGTTGGGCTCTAATGTGTCATGCAATGGTAAACAAACACCACAGCTTGATATCAAAAGTGGCCCATGCTCCTCGTTAGTGCAAGGGGTTTAGACTGTTGATAAGGTGGATATGAAGAATTCTCATTAATGTTTTATCTGTGGATCTGAGTGGAAACTGCCACCAAAGACTGCAGCATGGGAAGGCACCGATATTCTCTGTTCTTCTCCTGCATTACCTTTTTAATAGGTGGAGAACACAGAATAATTTCAGGTCCAGCTTCTGCAATTTAAATATTACACTGACTACCGCGTGCTCATATGAAATACTTGCGTAATGAAATATCCCCTCCCAACAGAAATTTAATCTCTGCATTATCAAATGTGACCCACAACCACCACAGGGGCTTCTTTCTCTTGTTCCTGACAAAGTCCCTGTCTGTTTCTTTGTAGTGCAGACTCAATTGTTTTTTCTCTCCCATCTCGGACACGTTGCTACCGTGTGCTGCTCTAGATCTTGATGAGTCTCTTGTATTCTGTGGCTCCGTCTGTACAAATTTCCGCTTCCTAATTATACTATTATCTTGATTCTCTTTGGCGCTGAAAATGCTTCAGCCTTGAAGACCATAATCAGACCTAGCGAGGAACAAAGCTGAAATTCTGGTGTGACCAGAATCAAATGAATCCCTAAGGAACACTTGAACACACAGACTACAGCTAAATGCGGTAGTTTCAAGTAAATATTCCAGCCAAGAACTGACACCAGTAAAACCCTTAGAAGGGTTAAAAAAGAATAATTCCCGAGTGTTTAATTGTTGTAGTTTCTCTTCTGAAATAACATAGTTATCTGATTTTTTTTTAAGATGTAATCATTAACTCTACCTAAACAGAGATATTTTATCACAAACAGATTCAACTCATTTTCCACTGTGTTTTGGCCAGAAAAAGGAAAAACAAAGCTATTGTTGAAATCTAGGTGTGTGAGATTTTTTTTTTCTTTTTTTCTTTTTTTTTTTTCTTCTCCAAGTGACATGAGTTCTTTCTTTGGGTGGGATTTCAATTTAAAGACAGAAGTTCAATTCGAATTGCAGTTTAAATACCCGAAGGGACAGCTGTTTTCTGCAGGAAAACCTTCAGTGCTTGATTGACTGCCTCGATCAACATGTTATCTTCCATCTGCAAGGATGTACAACCAGGGCCCTGCTGCAAGGTACCACACGCCCGGAAGCTGCAGCAGACATGGGTGGTACATGGTGAAGTTTGGTTTGATATCACTGGTCTGAATCAGGCAGAAATTAAGGAGATTTTGGGCCAAATCCCTTTGGAGTGACTTTAAGCAGTAATTGCAGTGGGAGAAGGAAGGACAATATATCCATTAAATTATTGTGCATTTGCTGACTCCTCCTGCTATACAGTGCTAGTTAATTAATTTAAATTGAATTTACAATAGTTGAATTTAGTTTAAAGACAACTAGATACGTTTTATAGGTGAAAAACAACTTGGAGAGTGAGAAAATCCCTTCTAATATCTTTGTTCTGAACACTGAAGAGTACTGCTATTGACTTAGCTGTAACTCGGCTTGGATGTATCTCTGAGTTTAGGTCTCTAAATAGTCTCCAGCACACTTTTGCTCCCAACATTTTGCTTTCTATACCCCTGATCTCCTTTAGAAGCAGGAAATATCTCTGAAGGTAGAGGGACTGTCATGGGGAAGTGTACGGGCTGGCGTCTGCTTTTGGTTCAGGAGTATCTGTATGAAAATCATTCAAGTGTATCTTCACAAATACTGGTTTTTGGAAAAAGAGATTCTCTCTTCTGGTAAATATACCACAGCTATCATGACGTAATGCTAATTAACATGGAATTGCTATTTCTGCCCCATCAGCTGCTGTCCAGATGGAAGAACCGGAACTTGGAAGTGCTGGAGCTCCTGCCTCTAAGCTTCCTAGCTAGCCTGTGTGCTTTAATGAGATCTTTACTTCACAAATCGCTAAGATCTTGGTCTTAAGCCATTAATGATCATTCACAAGATGATACTTCTAGTTTGCTGGTGTATTTTTTCTCTTTGCCTCCTAGGAGGAGGCAGGCACCTAACCTGGGCTCAGAACCATGCTAATGTGGCCATGCTATTCCAACCACGGGTAATTTATTTGAAAATGGGCACTTTAACGAAGATGCCTGAGTTTGAAAAGCAATTCTCAATGGTTGTTGAAGGATAAGAGGAGAACGGAATCTGGAGTTATCATGGCTCAAGGAAACTGGGACTTGATTATTATTATTATTTGCTCACCTATATCACAAATCTGGTGCAGACAACATTTGATTTTTTTTAAGTAAGACAATGAGCTACCATAAAGGGAAATTATTGCAGGTTTTTGTCTCTTCCTCCCCCTGCACCCCCAGTACACACAGTTAATGGTTATGAAATGTTAGAGTTGGTTGTGTTTTGTTTTGATTTTCCTTCAACGGGGATGTTCCATCTACTCTCTTCTCAAGCCTGATCAAGCCTTTTATTTGATCCCAAATAGTCCAGGTTTTTAGTTTATAGAATTATGAATAAAGGCTTCATGTGCCATTTAAGATACAGGTTCCTTCTCATTCAGAAGTGTTCGGCATTTACACTTCTTATTTAAACATGTTAAAGCGCTTCCATTATTAAATACTGCTTGAGGGAACCAATGGGGGAAAAGAAATTTGGCATAAATCCCAGTGCAATTTGGAGGCGAAGGACTAAGGATGCTCGCTATCCTATAGAATGACAGTAATTAAAATTAATGAAAAATCACTGCATAACACCCACCACTTGACATATTTCCTCAGGTGATTTTTGCAAAAATCTCAGAGAGACCTGTGGCTTGTAGCTTTGAAGTTCCCCTGCCCCTCCTCAGTCTCACCTCTGCTTTTATAAATATAGAGAGATGGATGAACGAATATTCCGAAAGAAGTTCAGAGTCTTAAGTAACTTAGGGTCTGTTTTAAGAGGACTTCGTACAATTAAAATTTTTTTTTTAAATTGTTAGAAGATAGAGCTGCTTGGTGGTTGAGTAAAAAGAGGCTTTCGGTACTTCAAATACCTGACTCTGTAGACATGACGATTTGAGAACTACTTTAAGGTGGCATTTGTCTGTGGATTAATCCTTTAACTATGTATTTCTTTATACAATTCCAAATGTTGACTGAGTTGCTTAGAGCCAACAACCAGAAGTGAAAGTCCATCCCATAATCTAAAAGCTATTTTTGCTGTTTTGTGCATTGGATGCACAGATTGGGGTTTTCTCTATTGTCCACAGATTTTCCCTGGTTTAATTTACCAGGGGTATCTTATTTTGAGGACCCTTCTCCCATCTGCAGCTAAGAAGGCTGTGGTGATACACTTGTGGCTTTTCTGTCTCTTTTTGTGGATAAATACAGTGAGATAAGGTTAAATCTGTGCTGGCTTAGGAGCCTGCCATGGAAGGAGGCTTCTGGAATCAGGATTATCTACATGTAAACATCAAATGGTGCCGTTTTGCATTTTGTTCTTCTTCTTTGTGACCGATAGTCAAACTCTAGTAAGTGATGGGACGAGAACTGTATAGAAACAATTATTTCTTCTTGCATTTAAAATCTTTTGGTTATTTCCCTTTCCCCTTAGATGTTGAGATCTTATAACAGAACGCCAAAAGGCAAACTCGCTGTGTGACAACCTTGGAGGGAGCAGGTCATCGTCTGTGCCATTTTGCCAGGTGACCCACCTGAAGAATCAGTCCCGAAGGACTCTTGTTAGTGCCACCTACCTGGAGGTACAGATGGTCTGGATTCTCTTTAACGTGAAGGAAAATTCCTGACCAGTGGGGGGTTTTGAATTGTTTTAATACACCTAAGAGAAAACACTCATCTATTTGTAAGGATTTAATTTTCTTCTTGCTGGGGAAAAAAAAACTGTTAGTGTATCAGACAGAGGAGTTTTCAGTGTCACTTGAAAGTGGCATTAAAAGATTCTTTTGAATCAGCAAAGCATCTAACACAAAAAATTTTGGTGCTTTACAGCCTCAGTGTTTAGTGAACAGTCAAGACACTTTACTCCCCTAAGGAAAGAGACAGACGTTGTTTCTGTCTTGGTACTTCTTATTCTGAGTTATTCTTTGTTTTTTGTCGTGTTGCAAGTCAGCAATGAAGAAAACTCACTCAACAAGCAGTAAAAACAGCAACAAATGTTTACCCCTTGGGATATGTACTCTGGAGAGAATTCCCCACCCAAAAGGAGTAGACACTTCAAGGTCTCTGTGTACAAGTTTAGCTTGACTTGGAATACGGGCAGTCAGCCAACCGAGGAATCACACAATCTTGTTTTTCATTTGAGGTTAAAAAATTTTCTATCTAGCAGGTTAATAAGTTATCCATGAAGCTCAAGAAGCGTCAGAACTGCAGTTTGGAATATCTGATATTAAATCTCTAAAATAAACATTGAGAACTAGAGAGAAGAAATTGCTCTGTGAGAGAGTTGAGTAATATTATGATTTCCCTCTTCCTCACCCTTTGAGCATGTTGCTTAACCTATCATAAGGCTGTAATTCCTGTCCTGAAGAAGGATATACATGCGGGTGCCTTTGGGTTCCACTATATATTTTCTTTTTGGCAGCAATGAGTTGCCTTTCTGTCTTTATTAGTCGTCAGTGTTTATTAATAACCTGAATTTTGGGTAAGATTATTATGCTGCTTTCATGAGAATGAATCCTACTTCTAGTGAAGCTGATAGGCACTTTGTCACTGACTTAGTGAAGCAATGTTTTTAGCTTGGCAATGCATGTTTTCTTATGAATCTGCCTTTTTCAGGCCGTACGTATGACTGACAAGTGCTTCCAGGAAAAATTGCAAATTACTTCATTTCCCAGAACTATTCAATAGTAAGTTTGCTTTTTCTTTAGTTAGTTCTGGAATGAAATTTTCAGCCTCTCTTCTTGTTGGTTAGATTTTGTTTCTTCCTGTCTTGTCTTCTGGGTTTTATGACTACTTATTTATAGGTTTGTTTCTTCCAGGCGGTTAAATTGATCTTTAATTTTATTTCGTGACCACAGAGGAAAGCAGCACAAGCTCGAGCAAGTCGGGAGGCAGGCAGGGATTGTATGCGCTTTCCTGAGGCTAAACAGACCTTTGCTTTAGTGTCTGGGCTGCTGAAGTGTGCTCTTCTAAGGAAGAGGATGTTGAAGGAAATCTAGGGAATTGATTATTTTGTTACGTTAAATGGAATAAAGATAGGTGGTCACTCACCATACATGGCCAGTCCAGATTCCAACTTTGTCCTTAGTTACCTGTCTTGAATGAGTCACCCTAAGAGTGGATGTGTGGGTGCGGTGAGAGCAGAAATAATAAAATCTCTCGGTAGCAGAACAAGTTATCAGTGTGAGTCAGGGCTCTGGTCTCTGAACTCGGTTTGGGTTTGGAAATCGGCATCGTGAAGACATTTTATGTTGGCACCTAAGGCCTCGTTATTACTTTAAAAGTGTCTGTTATTCCAAAGACCAGTGGATTCTAGCAATGCTGTTTGCCCTCTGCATTTTGAGCTGTGCGGCTGACACGGACCCGAGCGGTGCTTGGTGCCGATGGCACGGGAGCTGTCTGTGCTTGCCGGAAACGCAATGTTGCTCTGGTTTTGCTGGTGAGCCCAACACTTCGAGGAAAAGGATTTGCCACTTTGTTCCTGTGCCTTGAGCAACTGCTATGTTTTCAAAAGGAAATTGCTCTGCCACAGTTCTAATTTCCACTTTTTAAAACACTGTTTTCACCTTCGCTTTCTCTTTGCTTTTATGGGATAGAGCAGATCATTACTCTGAGAAGATGCAGCAGTTTCTCCCCAGAGAAGCAGGACGAGACGTTCGGCAACGTGACAAATCCCTCTGTCAGGTGGCTTGACGTGCCGGCAGATGCCACGCAAATGGCTGAGATACGCAGTTCTACCTAACAGGGCTCTGGAAAAATGCTGGTGCATCACTCCGTAGTTTGAGGTTTGTGGAAGGTTTGTGTATCTGACATGTAAGAGGACAGCCCTTTGTACTGTGTAGCCCTTTATCCTGCATTCAGTCTTGGTCCAAAGTTGCTGCGGCAGTGCCAGACTTAATTTTCTCCAATACTAGAATACGTAAAGCAACATGTTGAGTACTTCTTGCGGAAGTGAAATTTTCTTGTGTTCAGTAAATCATCCTCAACCACTATAACTTTTGGGAACTAACCTCTTTGTCAAATACCAGCAGATCGTCAGCACAGCCTCCAGTGCAGATTAACAGACAAGGGAAAACTTAAAAATGTTTATTTCCTGTGCTGGAATGTCTTGTGGAATTAATGTTGTGTGTGACTTGAGCAAGGATCATAGGAGCTCCTGTCACTTGCATGTTCTGCTGTGCTTTCTGTGGATTCTTTTGAGAGGGATGTGTCTTCCCAGAAAGATATAATGAATTGTGGTGGATGAACCAAGTGTGGAACTGTTCACCAACACGTGGAGAAAATGCTGTAGGACGAACTTAAAACAGCTGAAAGGAGGAATATTTCTCTACACAGCAGGTGTGACCTCCTGGAACTGACTGTCCAAAGTGTGGTGGAGACAAAGAGCATCAACTGTTCTACAAAGCAAGGACAAATTCATGGACAAGATGCTGGGAACCTGGTGGGGATGTCTCAATTCAACAGTCGTGGATGTCAGGGATGTCCAAGGGGAACGGCCTGGACAAAGTGGCTGAGCTTGCACATTTTGTCTGAGTGATGCTGCCTTTTGCCACAGAGAAAATATCAAACTAAAGAGAACTTTGGCCAGACCCACCGGGCATTTCACACCTTCTTTGAGAGGCTCTGACTGCCAAGCTCAAGTCTGCATTTCTGTGGCTTTTGCCTGCCAGAGGGCCAAACTCTGTGACTCGCAAGCACTGAAATATTACGTGCACATAATGGGATCAGTCAGGCGTATGGCTAAACAGGACTTGTCTCTATGCCTGAACACCAGGTGCTGTTAATAACAGGTGCCAACCAGGCAGTTCACACTGGTTTGTGTAAGGTCTAGTAGGAGGTTGCAGGTCAGGAACAAGAGCGTTCCTGCCAACCCAACGGGATAACAGGGGTTTGACTGGCTGTAAGCTGCTTTGCCCAGATAGCCTCTGATCTAACTCTTCAGCTTTGGCAGAAACAAAAAATCAGAGCTTTTCTAGCCAAACGAGTTGTTGCTGCTTTGGCCAGTTGAGGAGTCCCTGTTTATTTCAATTTTGAGAACAGTTTTTGAAAATTACCTTAATGGCATTAAAATGTATGCCAAGGATCTCTAATCAGCATCCCCTTTCCCTTGTCATAACAGCAGGGGGATCACAAAGGGCAACTTCTACATATAAACCATCTCACTGGGACTTAAGATCAGACTTATTCAGTATTTTTTTTCAGGTTGTGCACAATAACGAAGCATGGGATAAATTGTGCAAAACTCTGATAATTTGTTTTTTAAAATAATACTGCCCAAGTTAGAGAAATAGAGCTTAAACGGTATTGACTTTTTCTTTGTTTCTTTCTTTCTTATCAAGTTTCAGGCATTTTTGAGGGTTTGGCAGGAGTCCCTAGCCCCTCAAGCGCTACATGATTTATCACCTCTCTGTGAGGCGCTGGAGCGCTCAGTGCCAGCTGCACCGCCTGCTCTCCTATGCCATCCTCGCTCCTCCATCCCAAACTCTCTGTGCGCACTGATGGCCTCAGTCAGGACACTCATCTCCGGGAAGTTTATTGCTCTAAAACCTGTATTTTTAGAGGGACATATTCAGGAAATGTGGTTGTAAACACTGTTTTCTCGCTGTTTTGCTGCCTTCAGAGGAGATGGCTGTGGGTGTTTCCTCCCAGGTTCTGTCTGGACCTCCTGATCCTTTACTGAACCAGTAGCAGCTCCCAATCTTTTCTGTATCATCACTCAATTTTAAAACTATGGCAAATTTAGGCCTTTCTTCTCCGTTGTCCCATAAATTATGGTTTCCTTGATTTGACTTATTTTTTGAAATTAATCTTCCATCCTTTCCCCCTTCCCAAACAGTCTTTTCTCTGGTGTCTCTCCAGTGGAGGTTCTGCCCCAAGTCGAAATCCTGCCTCAGTATTTCCCACTCATGCCTCAGCTTATTACATGTCAATGGAGTCATTCTGCAAACAAATTAATTTCTCCTTATCTAGAAATTGTAGAACTCTTTCATTGTGTCCTTCTCCAAAGGATATTAAAACAAATCTGTCTGAGGGGCTTTCAGGGCACCGTGTACAGAAGTGCCGGGTGCATCTACAGATATGAAAGGAGCAAAAGAGGTTGGAAAAAATGAGAGACAGGAAAAGAAAGTTGTTGTGGTGAAAAACGTTGTTTGCTCTTCTTTTACAAGTGGATTAAACTTAAAGAATGCTGCCACCCATACAGACAAACCCCATGCTCCTTCCCCTGCACCTTGGTTTGGACAATACTTCAGAAAACACTAAGTAAAGGGCATCTTCCCTCCTTCTTCATCTGGATATGTTGAAAAGTTATACCTTCGTTTTTTTCCATGCCTCTTCGTCAGGCTTTAAAAGCGTATCTGGACATGCTACTGCCTACCAGCTTTGGAGAATTTCCTTCTTGCTGTACAAATCTGCCATTGCAGATATGAAGAGAACCGTGTTTTTGTTTGGCTTGAGTCCAGTTCTTTGCAGGGCATTTGGATGGTTGTGGAGCGAAGCGGCATCCTGGGGTTCTGAGCATCCCTGTTCCATTTGCCAGCAGATGACAATCTGTCACCGGCTCCAAAGCTTCCCCGGGCACCCCGGAACGAAGCAGCAGATTTAGCTGGTTGCCAAGCAAACTGCTCGCTGGGTTTGTGTGAGGCTTTTTACCCCTCTGAGCAAGATTCTTACTGCAGATTTTGCTGGGGTTCTGGAAATGTCTCGGGTTTCTTTTTTCCCAGTCTCACCTTGTATGTAGCTGATCTTTCCTGACTTCAGAAACACCAGTCTGTGCTACATGATATCTTTTTTGCTTGCTACTGAATTCTGACCATACACCAGCTATGTGTAAGAGAACTGTAGTTGGTCTGAAAAATAGATATAACCAACAAAAGATTTACTGGCACAAGGGGATTTGATTTAAAAATTGAAAGTTCCTTCCAGAATTAGTAGTTAACTCCAGTCTTTTATCAGCTGGATTAATTTTCTAGTCCACTGGAACTGTGAAGAGATCGAAAGTTTAATGACTGGTGAGGCCTGGATTGTAATGCATTATCTTGCTTCTCTTAAAAATATTGCAAAACAAGAAAATGTTTTTAACATTCTGTGATGTCCCATTAGTCAAAATGCAGCCCTTAATGAACTTGCACTCTGCCAGATTGAGTGGTGGTGGCAAAGGAAACATTACACGATGGCTCTGCACCTCCAGACCAAAAGCTTGCAAGAAATCCTGGAGCTGATGGATTAGGATCCCTGTCAGGTTCCTTCTAGTTTCTGATCCTATGTCTCTTATGGTAACTTAGGTTGTTTCATCCTTTGGACATTGTAAACCTCCTTGGAACAGAATACGAAAAAAAGCACAAAGTTTTGTGTTAAAATAAGTGTTCCGTGCCATGTTGATTGGTGATAGCTGTCACTTTCCGTGGGGTGACACCGTCCATATTACACCCTTTAGGAGGTCACAGGGCTAATACTGGAGCATGGCAACCAACACTGGGTGTTCTCTCCCTTGTTCTGCTAATCGTGTGCTCTAGATAGCTCTTTCACCTCTCCGTGTGTGTTACTTCTTCTCTAACTTCCCTTCCTATGACAGGGAAATGGAGCTAAACTGAATGTTCAGAGATACGGCTTGGGAAGGATCCTCAAGCTGGCTCTTCAGGGCAGAGACTGGCTCTTGGTTTGGCTCGTACAACGCTGCGTGAGTTTTGTATTCATCCATTTTTAATAAGCCAAAGTGCAGTTTGTGGGAAGGATGTGCTGCTAATGCTGCACTTTGTCTATTTTTAGGAAGGCATTTGTCTGCTCGTTTATAGTTGTTGCAATCAGGGACAAATATTCTCAGTCAATGCACAAATTACAAAAATGTTAATGTGTTGGTCTTGATTCTGATGTCGTCTGGGCAGGTGCTGCTCTGAAATAGCTCTATTGAAGTATAAGGAGTAAATCTGATCAAAGATGACATCAAAAGCAGTATAATCCATAAAGCCGTTCTGCCTGCGTGTAGAACATGCTGGTTTGCAATAAAAGGCGAGCTTTATTGAGTTACATTAAACTGCTGTCAGTATGTTAGTACTATAACCAAACCTCATCTCTGGATTTTCTAAAGCGATGGTGGGAGGGAAATGGGTTGTAGTTCTAACAAGAGTTGGGTTTGAAATTTTTCACGGAGGTTTTCCTACAGCAAAGGTTGCAATACATGGCTGAGATTCTTGTGATGTTAAGAACCAGAATTTGATTATGAGTTTGTGTCGGCAGTCATCTTCACAGCTTCCTTGTGCTGCAGCTGGCACACTGAGGGACGTTTACGTGTTTCGAGTGCAAGGAGATGAAAATACTGATAGAAGGGGTAAGATTTGGCATTCTCGGGAATGCAAAATGAGTATCCCTGAAGCAATGCGTGCTGACTGTGAATATGACAGCCTTTACCTGTTGGATTTTCTTGCTCTGCACCTACACCTGCTCTTGCACAATTACCTGCTTAACACATGAGTCTTTCTCACCCTTCCAACCACGAGAGTTGAGTGAATCTGAGTCCAAGCAGAACTGTGGATCTGGAGTATGGCGAGATCAGGACGCGGCAATGCTTGAGGCAGTGGCTTCGCTTGTGAAAAGCACGCAGTTCAATAATTCTTCTTCTATTTCATCTGAAGGATAATATCTATTCGACAATAAGCAAGAGAGGGGAAAAAGCTGTCAGCAATGGCCAGTATTAGTGCTGAGGCAGGGCTGCTAACACTGCACATTGCCATCTAGTGGGGCTGGTTACCTTCAGTGCGCTCAGACACCTCTGCTGCAAAACAGCTCATTTCAAGCACACTGACATGCATTTTGTTTTCTTTTTGGCCTTCTCCCTCTCTTCAGCGCGATACCAGTCCATGTCAGTTCTAACACAACATTTGTAAGAAAACGGAGACGTCTTGGTTGTGCGTTTGCTAATTTTTGTTTTTATTTAGAGCACACCACTTATGTTGGTTCTGTACAGATTGCTGCTCTCTGGGAAGTGATATGGAGGTTTGTGGGGTTTTGCTTCTGTGGGGAGTGGGAATTGGGAACATGCAGCAGTGTCTGGATTTAGTGTAAGAAAGTTTGAATACTCTGGCTTTGCCTTTTATTCCTTCACAGAGGCAGAAAACTAGTTTCCTAGGCTGGAAGATGTAGTGGGTGAACAGAGCTGGGTTTGGAGTGTTTTTCTTTGAGTTTCATGTTTTTGCATTGGGTGGTTTGTTTGTTTGTTTTGTGGTGTTAGTTGGTTGGTTTTGTATGTTGTGGGGTTTTTTTATTTTCTTTTTTTTTTTTTCTTTATTTCGAGTAANAGTAACGAAGCGTAGAGGACCTTGCTTGACATTTCGAGGTTGTGTTGTCACAGAAAAGCTGAGATACCTTCTGTTGAGACAAAATTTTGAATACATGACTGTTACTTGTGCACATTTTAGAAGGCCAGTTCCGTAACAAAGCTATGGTAATTCTTGGGATAAGCCCCTGCTTCAAGGAAAGCAGGGGAGTTACCCATTACCAATGGATATGTTAAATTAATGTGAATTTTTTCACCCAGAACATTAAGTATTTCAGATCCAAATTGGCTCTTCTGTGATCCTGTGTAGAGTAAGTGGAACAGAGGGGCAGCAGCAACTGATTTTTCTTGCCTTTCCGCTCTTGCAGAAAGAGAACTATTCTAGATAGAATAAATACGCAGCTTCGGGCTTTCACCCTGTGACAGCAATGGGTGGACTTTAGGGAATCTCTCATTTCATGTATGTTGCACGTGTTCTGTGTTCCAAGGTATATAATGACATCGAGATGGCCATAGGTTTTTGAGGACAGCCTTTGGGCCAGCTGATCTGGCAAGGAATGCTTTAAATAATAATAAGACAATGGGAACACTTTAATGATAAGACAGGGAACCATCATAAAATAATTCCTATTCAAAAGTGTATTTAAGAATAAAACTTGCTTGAAAAAGCGTGCTTGTTGGAGACGCAGTCTTTATAGAAAAGGCCAGATTTAATAAGTAGTGGATTTGGTTGAAATTAGCACTTCTACATAAATACTATAAAGAATCAAAATGTAAAATCAAGAAATAGAAACCAAAGTGCTGAATTGTGTCATCTGCAGCCACCACACATTTAGGATCTGCCTCCCCCTCATGCGTACGACAAAACGTTCATTAACATTTCAAAGCTGGTTTTGAATTCTTTAAGGACTTTTGTTCTTCCAAGGGTGGCTGCCTGCACACACACAGGTCCCGGTGACTGACGGCAATACTAGATGTCAGAAATTCTTTTTGGGCGTGAAGATGCAGAAAAATAAATGTTGCTTAGAGCAGACGTTGCTCTGACTTTGCTGTCCTTGGGGACCTGTGTGAGATGAGCTGGGAAGCCTCGGTAAGGCGTTAAACAGCTGTAAGGCTCAGCCGCAAATGCATTGGGTTGTCAGCCTCTTGCTCTGGCTGCTGTTGAGCCGTCATGTCCATGAACTTGACGCGACCATTGCAGCCTCTTCCAGTCTACTCCGCGTTTGCAACAGCGTGGTGACGCTGCGAGAGGGCCCCGTGCCAGGTCCTTTGTTCCAAATGAAGGGTCTAAATCATGGAACGTTTCAAAAACATGCCTAGAAATCAACAGAGGGGATTAGAAAATCAAATCTGTTCATGTTCAGTGTGGAGCCATCAGGGTTGAAGAAAGTGTCAGCGTGTTCTCTGAGTCAGACCTGGTGGGGAAAGACTCAGAACAAACCTGAGGACAAGCACAAAGTAGCAGCCAGAGCCTGTGCTGGTGTGAACGTGTTTTGTTCCTGGTTAGCTAAGAACGCAGACTCACACCAGCTAAGACTTGAGCAGGAAGGCTTGGCGCTCCAGCGGGAGAGCCGTGTTCCATTTATTAGGTGACAAGCCCCAGATCAAACCAAATTTGCATCTCCGTGCAGCAAACCAAACCAAAAACCTTTCTCTATAACTTAGAACTGTCAGGTAGCTCTAGATTTGAACTTTCTCTTTACTCTCTGTCTATTCCTACAGCATAAGTTGCTCGTACCAGAAGTGAAGGAGGGATGGGATTTAGCAAAGCAGAAAGCAAGCTGTCTGAACAGAAATGGGGACACCTGACCGAACAGAATCGCAACCTGACGAACACACAAATGAGCTCATTGCTTTCCAAAACAGCAACATCAAAAATAGGCCTGTCCTGTAAATGGAGGCCATTGTAAAGGGACTGGGGTAAACCTGTTAGTAGTGATAGAGTCGAACAAGCGAGGAGCTCTCTGAACAAGTTACTATCAGCATCCTCAAAGGAAAAATCAGCCTTGGTTTCTAAACCTGAGCTCAGGTTTCTAGGGCTGAGCTGAAAACAACGGGAGAGGTGGAAATCGGCACAGGAGAAGATGGTTTTCTTAACTTGTACAATCTCTCAACTTGAGTATGAATTGATCAAAATCTGTATTTATTCTATTGCAATTAAAGCTGGTCAGAAAAATCACTTTTTCCTGTCCCCTGAAAGAGTCTCTGAACAGGAGTTTGAAACCACTTGCAGATCTAAATGAAGGGAGAAGGATGCTCAGCTGGGCCTTCCCTTGGGGAGGTTTTCAGGAGCACTTTTGCAGAGCTTTTCCACTTTTATACTCGAATCTTGAACTTCCGTCTCCCACCTTCCAGTGACACGTGGGATGTCCTTGGAGAAGGAAGCATTCTGCCAAGAACCCCTCTGGTTTTGGGGGTAAGCAGAGTGGTGGGGGAGGGATGCTGGGTGCTTTCTCACTGTTTTGTCTTAGATATACTTCCAGAATACTACTTCAATTTTAGAGCAAAGATTAGATGCAAAAGCATGCTAGAAATCCTTTTTCAGTGTTTTGCTGTGGTTTGGTGTTGGTTTTTTTTTTTCTTCCTCCCCTTCAGTTACTGTGTGGTCAACCTTGACGAGCTCTTAATGCTCTGCCAAATTCTCTGGTAGCTGCAGAGACCATCCTTCTAATGGATATATGATGTAATTATATTTCAGCATCCTCTAAATTGGTCCCTGCTATACACAGTTGAAAGTTTTGCTTTGTGCATCCGTATTTAATGAGGATGTGGCCCTAAACTATCACCGGGGGCCAAGAGAACCAGCTGCACAAGAGCTTTCGGTACTCAGAGCTGACTGTGATAAACTACAGATGTTTTTCATTCGTCTCATTAAATAATTTCTCCAAGGTAGTAATCAAAGGTAGTAATCAAAGGTAGTAAACAAAACTTCTTGTTTTCACTATTCTGCTACAGTACTAAGTGACCAAAAATGTGAAGAAAAATCGGTGTGGGGAAAAAAACAACCCTTTGTGACTTTAAGGGTCGGCCTTTTAATCTGTATTTTCAACAGGGAGCTTTAGCGGGGCTTTGGTGCTGGCGGATCCTTGTGCAGCCACTGATCTGCCCGCTGGGCACGAGAGAGGCAAAAACCCCTGCAGACTTGTAGCTTTCGAAACCGGTTTGACTCTCAGTTTACAAAGCGCAGCTCAGCGTTACGCACAGAGTTAGAGGGGGGGTGTGTGGAACACTTGACGCTACGAGTTGCAAGTGGGAACTGGAAGCGGTGTCGCTATGGGAGCGTTGCTGTGTGTTCCTCATCTGACCTCAGGGCGGTTTTTCCGCAGAGATTGGCTGGAAAGCGGCAGTCGGGGTGTTCGCTGCCTTGGGTTTGGGCGCTTTCTAGTAGTGTTTTGTGGTGCTGCGTGTGCTGGAATCGCAGTGTTTGGATTCCCAAAACTCTGGAATAGCTGTTCTGGGCTTATACTCGATCTGCTTTCCTGTTTCTGAGTCAACTTACAATTCATGACTTGCCCTTGTTCAGAAGTGTCTTTTAGAACATACACATAGGCAGTTGACCCAAATGTAAAAACACAAATGTGCTATTTCTGAGTAAACAAGGCTTTTTATTTGATGATATAGTATCTTCACTGCAAAGCAGCTTTACTGTAGGAAAGAACCGATCAGCTGGATACCGGCTCATTCCATAACCCCTCTGGCTGGTACTGGCTGGAAACACCTGTAACAGAGCGAGTTCTGTGAATTATAAAATCCTCTGTTGACTTAATGGTGTAATCTGCATTCCTAAATAAATCTCATTAAGGTCACCGGTGATTTTCTTTGGACAAAGATCATAGAAGGTCTTAAAAGGCAGCTTTAAGAAAATCATTTAAATGTTAGATAATGATGCTCTCTTTGACTCTGCACTTCATTCTGCAAATAGGATGCTCAGAATAGCCTGGATTGGTTTTGACCAGAATAAGCATTTTTATAGTCAATATTTCAATTGAGAACTGTAAAACAAAATAGGTGTGGGTTTAGGATAAAATTAAACAGAGAAGAGAATTGTTGAAGCTAAAGGAAAAGCACATTTCTAACAGCTTTTAAAAAAAAAATCAATTTCCAGCAGTAGCAATTATGGAATGGCCACTAGAACGAGACTCCAGGCAGAGAGCGACAGCGGATGAAGGGACCCGGACAGTTTTTAGCTTCATCTGTCCCTGAGCAGGTTATGAGAAGCTTCTTTGCGAGAGCTCAACCCAGCCCCTGATGTTGGGGCTCCTGTGGCTTTGAACAGAAATTTAAACTCAGAACAGCCCCAGCACCTGCAAAGGACGCGGCTCCCAGCACCTCCAGTCCCTTGCTCACAGTTGTGCTCCATGTATTTTTTTTCTTTTCAATGCACCCTCCTGTATTTTGGTCATATAGAATTACATACGGTTTGGAGCCGAGGCTGAGCTATTTGGGCCTGCCGCAGTCCAGAGAAATGCAGGGCTGACCAAACACACATCACTTCTCTACTCTTCTTCCGTGATATTTTTTGTGATAGCTTAGTAGAAAAAGACTTAGTAACTCAGTAGGAAAAGACTCTTAATGACGTGAATTTGCAGAGATTTAAATTAAGTAAAAAAAAAATCCTGAGAATTGTCTCTTGTGATTAAAGAGGCTATAAATCAAAGTGTGCAGGAAACTTTGGAAATCTTGGCTTTCTGCGTAGGTTCTTTGATCTTTAAATGCAGATGTTCAGGCCAGTGCCACAGCAGGGCCCGGCACCAGCTGACACCTGAGCCCGTGTCACCTTTTCTAGGTGGGTTCAGTGCCCTTCAGCCCCTGCCCCGAGCAGGGGGTGCTGCCCTCAGCCCCCTGTGCACCCCCTTGGCCTTGGGCTTCAATGGCACTTCACGCTTCTTATCTTCTTTGCGCTGGTTTTGCCTCTTGAAGTGTAAGAGTCTCCCTGATCTTTGGCAAACTGGTCACACCAGGGAAGCAGCTGTTAAATTTCAGCGGCCTCCATAGCTGGAAAACTTGTAAAGCATTTTAATCAAATAGCTCCCACTGATCCAAGCGCCTGTTGTTGCAAAATAATAGAAACGGCACAGTGCTGAACACACATATTGTGTTTTACGCTTCACCAAAGTAAAATAAATGGCATGTTCTGTGTAAGCAGGTAATAACATCTCCCAAACAGAAGAGTTCCTGTGTTAATCACATTTGACTCTCTCCCTGGCTTGCTTCCTTCTCCCAACCAAGAAAGCAGGTTGCTGAAATTGTGACAAATGCTCGCACACTTCATGAAATAAAAATTGTATTCAATCTTTTTCCCCAGTCCGCTGTGCCAAGAATGCTTCAAATGAATTCTATGGCCATGTTTGTAGGCTTCCTCCATCGAAACTTTTTAATGGAATTCCATTTAAACTCATCTCTAATATGTGTCTTGTTCTTTCCCTTTCCTTTGCAGAGTATAATGGATTCTTTAAGCTTTGAAAGTGAGTTGTTGTGGCCTAAAGTAACAAATCAGTTTTGGAATGCATGCTGTCTGTTGTAAATGATTTGGGGGTAATAAATTTTCTGGTACAAAGCAATAGGCAGAGTTTTCATAATGCTGAACAGTTTAGACTTGTCTTGAAGGGAACAATGTCGCTAAAGCAATGTGCTGGTTCCAACTATTTGTTATTACAAAAGGCATTTTTTTTTTTTCCTTAAGGTAGAATCCTCATCAGATTTCATGCTTTGCTGTAACTTGTTTTATTTCACGTATTAGACAAATAAAAATATTTGAGCATGGTTGTGTATCTGCTACATCTTCTAATGTAAACTTTTTTTTAGGCTGCTTAGGAAAGCTTATACATGTTACCCTTTCTGCTAAAAGCCCGTTAAAGCTGGTTTGATTACTCTTGGAACTTTTGATACGCTACATTGGAACCTCGAAAAGTGAAGATTAAGGCAGCAGTGCAGAAGCTACATGTGTTACCTTAAATTTAACATTATTTTTTTTTCGGCACTCATCAGGTTCTCTCCTTGAACCATTACACAGATGGTGATTTCTACAGCTCCCTCACAGACAAATGTGGGGAACTGACTGCTGGATGCTCTCTTCCACTTTTCCACGCCAGTCTCTGTCTCGCTGGTTCTGGCTATAACACAAGCTACACGAAGCCTGAGGTCTCGATCCGAGCACCCAGTTTTAGTGACCACAGTGCAGGAAAAATGAACCTTCTTAATATCCAGCAGCCCTGAGAGTAACTTTCCTGATGCTTTCCCTTCCCCGCAGCCTTTCATGCTGCGATACTGCAGGGTGCCGGCCAAGGGGGATGCAGCTGAGGTCCCTCCTTTGGACAAACAAGACAAAATGAGTTTAAGGTTCTCTTGTGTTAGGTGCTCGCGTTGTGGGACCTGGTGTTGTTATCGCTTATCTACAGTCTTGGTCTTCTAATTTCCTTTGTACATCCAAAACCTTAATGGGGCTGACTCCACCAAATGAGAAGTAGCAAGTGTAAACCAAAGCCACTGAGATAAAGCAAGCGTTTGACACACAAAAAAACCCCAATTAATAGTAGGGAGTCGTTTAACGATATTTTACCAGACATTTACAAAGCCACTAAGTTGTTGTTGAGAGAAAAGACTTGTGATGTGCTGGTTTTTCCCTTTAAAGTGCAGAGAAATCTTGAGCTGAAAGGGAAATGAAAGCAGCTGCCAAAAGGCCGATGTTAGAGAACAGTGTTTGGATGCCTGCCGGGGCAGAACAAGGAGGCAGGAGCAATACGGGGCCAGTGAAAATGAAGTTGACTCCCTTTTTCCAGAGAGCAATAGGAAAAAAATGAATTCTGCTCATACTTTAGTCTGATACTACGGTACTGCTGTCGAATCATTGACAGTCCGGACAGGTAGGTCATAATTCCAAGCAGGAAAAATAGATGATGTGTTGGTGTAGTGGGGCAGTGGACTTGCTGTTCTAACGGGAAGCAGCGATAGTGGTAAAAAGGCGAGAACAATGTAGTGTCTTTAGATGCTACACATCCACAAGCCTTCAAAGAGTTAAGCAAGGAAGTCTGTGACCTCTTATTACTGGGGAAAGGGATGTAGTTTCCTGAATCTCACACCCCACCACCCAGCTCTGGGAAAACTGGGAAATGCTGGAGTTGCATCAGGACTTTATTTTAAAAATACACAAACTGAATGACAAAAGAAACTGTAGACCTGTTAGATGGAGCACGTGACAGACAAAATACATGATTTACATATTTGAATAGATGTGTCAGCCAATCAATGTGGCTTCAAGGAAAATAACACTGAGATATGAGCTTTGGATGCTCTAACAAGCTTTGTTATTCAGGTGTCTCGTAGGAAATACCAGTTTGTTCTGGGTAGGGTGTTCCTTGGTTAAATTGGAACAATGGCATGAATTCATGCATTCCAGAGGGATTAAAATCTGCTCAAATGAGACCTTTGACTATAAACTGGGAAGTAATCATTGAGTGAATGGGTTCCTAAAGCAATCGTCCTGGACTTGACCTGTGCTGCTTTGTTTTTATCATTAATCTAGAAAGAAAAGGAACGACACTGAGACACATTTGATAGAGCTGGTTCCCAAGAGCCATCCCAACCACTTTGAGACCAAGACTGTAACTGTGAAAGCAGCTCACAGTTCGCTGGCAGTTGCATTAGGTTCCCCATAAAAGACAATTTTAAAGAAAATACCGCTGTCCTGACATTATATCTTTCACTGAACGTGAAACTGAAATTTGTATGAGAAGCTCACTGATTAAACGGAATGGCGAGACCTCCGTCAGTCACGACAGCAGTTGTGTGACCAGCATCCTCTCTCTGGTGGCAGCCGCGTCTGCCCGTGTTGTGCTGGGTTTGCCATTGAAGGGTTGCGTGGGCAGGCTCTTCGCTGGGAGTGGAGAAGAGCAGCTGGGTTCATAGGGGTGGGAAAGCTCAGGAATATCTTCATCAAAATGATCTGGCAATTGTCCACTTTTCTCATGCGCTTCCCTGTTTGTGGTCTGGCATGGGGACAGCGGAGTGACTGCTCGTTGGAGTGATCTTTCCCTTTTTCTAGGATTAGTTTTGTTTTCTCCGTGGCCTGTTATTCCTAGCAGCGAAAATAAGTGTTGGTGAGGGCAGGAGTGAGTCTGAGCGGGAGGAATGTGGCTGCTGTGCAGTGCAGAAGAGGTTGTATCACCCTACCAGGGGTGTCCAACTCATTGTCATCGGGGGCCGCATCAGCCTCGCGGTTGCCTTCAAAGGGCTGAATGTAATTTTAGGACTATGTAAATGTAACTACTCCTACCAAATGAGTTGGACACCCCTGTGCCATGCCAAGGGGAGCTGGGAGGTATAAGTTGGGGAATGACCTGTTGGAGAGCAGTGTAGAGCAAAGGGAGCTGGGGGTCCTGGGGACAGCAGGGTGCCCATGAGCCAGCACTG